>JAXGGA010004034.1:0-93699 GCA_038373865.1 Uloborus plumipes | reverse complement strand
CAACTGAAAAAAATTACAAAATAAAAATGCAACTTCACAATTTACTGATGTAATTTTCATTCACTGAATAAATGCACAGCGATTTAGATTAAGATTAATATCACCATTGTTCGAATCGCCCGTGCAACATCATTTAGAGTAACATATTATTTTTTATTGAAATTCTTTTCAAGAAAGGAAAATTGGATGATAAAGATCTCATCTTTTCTGTCCGTCAAAAAAGAAGAAAGACGTAATGACGCATCCTTGTGGTGGGTAGATTGCTGGAAGTCCAATGGTTGACAACGCGTTTGATGGGCAGCCGATTTATTTCACGATTAGAAAGAACGCCTTGAAATAAAGCATCAAGGCCAGTTGGTTATGTTGTTAGAAGTCTAGACTCTGATTAGCGCAGTATCATTTGTTGATAAACGTCCCGCGGTCGCGTATGGATGCTTTAAATTTTTCTCATCAGCAAGACGTTAGGTAGATTATTCCCTATCAATTCATACAGGTGGAAACAACACGCGTGCGGCAAGATATTTTCTTTTGTACGTTTGAAAAGAAAAAAAGGTGTAGTCTAGGTAAGTTGAAATTTTCAAACATTTCCCAACTAAACCTTTTTTTAACTTTTATTTATTTATCAATTAATTTATTTATTTATCTTTTTCCTCTCAAATGCAGCTTTTGTTCATGGTATTTTTTTTTAATTAAGATAGATTTAGAGTTTTATTTTTAACCGAGTTCATCATTATAAAGCTCGCACTCATGGTATTTCGAAAAGTTAAATAGCTAACGGAATGTATTATTACGTGCTCAGGGTTTTTAAAGGGATGTTCCGAAATAATGTTCTGAGACATTTTTCTTCTTAATTCTTATTTTTTTAAATAATTTTCTGATCTAGTATGCTAAATGAATCATTTTAATTAAATAACGATTGTTTACATTTTCTTCAGCAATTTTTGTTTACAAAAATTCTTCAATTCATCTTCACTTGTTGAATTCATCTCTTATATTATATACATAATAATAAAAATATATTATTAAAATTGTTTTTTTTTTCCTTTTTTTTTGATGAATTCGCTGAATTTCTAAACTACAACTTGAAGTCCCAGAAGGATCACTCTTAAATCACAGAACATAATGTAAAAACGACGGAGAAATCACATACTTGAAACTCAGATTGTAAATTCAATTGTAGTCTGCATCACGATGTCTGGCAATCATATTCGTCAGAATTTATTTCAAAACCAATTGAAAATAAGAGATACCAGAGCTGCTAAAATCACAATCGGTGTCAGAGCAAGTTTTCTGCATGAAGCATAGTTGTTTGTGCAATACACACTGCAGTCCATGGATCGAAGTGAACGAGTTGGCTGTGTATTGAATGTTCCTGCCTTAGCTCTTGCTTAAAGGCGGTTACTCACTGCGTTATAGTTGTTTGTTTTAAATTTCGACTGCATTTAAAATAATTGATTTTAATAATTCACCGAATGCGAGCAATTGTGAGGAGGACAACATTTCTCTTTTGCTTTCATTTACTGGTTTATTTCTCCAATGGGATTCTAAAACTGTCCTCTTAAACTAAGTGTTCCTAATTAAAAACAGTTCACTTAGTGCGCAAACGACATTCACAGTTTTCTAAATTAAAAGACCCCATCCAGCCATTTGATCAGTGGGGCATTTATCACATAAACTGTGAATGTCAAATTGGATACGTCGGACAGACTAGACGGGGGCTAAAATTTAGGTTAAAGGAACACGAAAATTATGTTAAAAAGAAAGAACTTTCAAAATCCTCAATTGCGAAACACTGTTGGGACACAGGCTATAGACTTGTTTTCTCCGAGGCTAAAATTATTTGCAGACCTTTAACTGTTGGCGAGTTAGATTTCTTAGAAGCCTTTTATGTTCACAAAAATTTAAGTAATATTTGTAACGAGTAATTTGCAGTTCCACACATCTCGCCAATTTTACTTCATACTTTTAAATTTTCTGATAACGCAAAGCAAAATCCGGGCTCTGCACACGCTGACACCTGATTGGCCTAGCTTTTGCTCCTTTTCTATTTAAACTCTCCCGGTACTTTGGTTCTTTCTATTTCTTGCTTGGCACTGAAGAAGAAGGCTTTATGTCTTTGAAACATGTTTGCCGATTTTTAACTTGACTTATTTGCTTTTAGACGTTGCTTTTTGGTTTTTACTCTTAAGTGTTCCTAAGTTCATTGCAGTTTTAAGTGTATCTATTGAAAACATATTCAGATTTTGAAATAAATGAAAAAAAAAGACAAATATACAGATTATTTGAGCATTTTACAAGATTTTATTAGGAGTACAACTCCAGACCCGTCATTTAGGGGGGCAGGGGGGTCAATTGCCCCCCCCCGACTTTGGGAAATCAGTATTTGCATATAAATGGGCGTGGTTTTTGCCATTTTTTGGTACATTTCAAATTGTGTATACACACTTTGCTCCCCCCTCACAGGAAAAATTCGAAGTGACGGCCCTGAATAACTCTTATTGTTTACTTAATATAAGATTCATAAAAAAGAGAAAAGTATATTTTTAAATATAAACTATAAAAGTGTTTAAACCAAGTGTTACATTTTCCTGCTCATAAATTGTTACATTCTCATATTGCGAGATACTTCTTGCTTCGTTTGCTACTTTGCTTTTATTGCACAAAAACTTGCTTTAAAGTTATTAAAATTTCTGAATAGATTTCAAGTCAAACGAGCTCAATTATTTCAAATCAATTTAGGAATACGGTAAAAAATGTATAGCACTCACAATTACCGTCTTGAAAAAAATAACTAATAAGCAGCACAAATGTCATTCTGTAACATGCTTTGCATTTTTATCGGTACATTTTTCTACTTACTTATATTATACAGACTAAGTAAAAAAAACCTCTTTATTGTTGGGGGTTAAATTTATTTTCGTGGCTTTTCTTCGACATCTTTATACATTAAAAGGAACCTTTATAAACTGAATATACACATTTAATTCCTTTGAAAAGATGAAGTAAAATCGAAAGAGAGGAATGCAAATCGAAAATCAATCCAACCCAATATTTTTGAACATAGTCTAAGTGCTCCAGTAGTCGGCCATTTAAGAGATCTTTTGTTGATCTTGGCTAACCTAGAACTTTCAGCTATCAATACAGCAACAAAAGCAAGGTAAAACTTTAGAATGAACCTTTCTGATAGTGAATCACTAACTTATTTCAGAAATTAAAAAAAAATGTTAAAATCCAAGCTGTTGTCAACACTAGTAAATGCTTCAGTAGTCGACCGCAGAATCATCTTAGCGGAAAAATAAGCAGAATCGCAATCTTGGATGACGGGCACACCATTCAAAATGAAATGACTCATTACTAATGGAAAAAAAGTACCCAAAACTTACCTGCCACTGGTTGATGGTTGAGGATAGGTACATGAATGTGTGCATGCGTCATATCTGATTTTGAATTAAAAATATACTATTTATGAGGAGTTTTATATCATTGTGGCCGACTACTGAAGACTAGCCGACTACTGGAGCACTTACCCTATTTGAAAAGTATTACTTTTCTTTGAAAGCTTCTCTTCCACTTTGCTTTTCTTTCTTTCTTTCCTTTTTTTTTTTTTGCCTTTAATTATATCCTGTTTATACCGGAAATTACTTCCGTTGCTTTAGTGTTTGAACAAGCGGATGTAAACGAATAAGCTTAGAATTCCAACTCCTAAAATATAGTTCTGGTTTATGGAATGCAATATTTAAACTTTTATGTGCTAGACAGTGAGGTGTATTTTGGTAAGCTGCATATAACTTCTGGTTTACTTCGAAAAAAAATGCATGCGGTCTACTTTTTTATGAAGTTTATATTTTACTTAAAAAATATCTTTTTAAATATTACGCAAAAAATATCAACCAGCAATATCAAAAAAGATATAAATCATTTTTTTTAATTTAATCTTCATATTTCATTTTTCGTTACGTATTATAGATTTATTAAAATTTACAGAGGAATATGCAACTCGTCCTTCTATATGGGATATATTTTCAGAAATATAAAAATTCTCGTATGTGTCCTCCTTTTAAAATATTACACTGTAAAAACTAGATGTGGTTTTTACAATATAATACAGCTAATTTTACAGTAATTTTGCTGTAATAAACTGTAAATTGCTATTTTTACAGTAATAAGCTGTAAAATAGCTCTTTTTACAGTAGTAGAATGTAAAATTGCTACTTTACAGTAATGAACTGTAAAATGGCTAGTTTCAGTTTATTACTGTGCTTTTCACAGTTTTAAACTGGAACCTCTGCTTCCAGTAGTATACTGTTGTTTTTGTAGTATAATACAGCTAATTTTACGGTAATATTCCTAATTTTATAGTAATAAACTGTAACATTTGTAAGTTTTACAGTGATAAACTGTAAACTATCTAGTTTCACAGTTTATTACTGTGCCTTTGCAGTTTTAAGCTGCCTCTGCTGCCAGTATTATACTATAAAAAAAACAGCTTGTTTTTTGCAGTGTACTAAGCATCTTCCCTTGAAAATTTCGGTGTGTATTCTCTTTTTTTGCGAAGAATGTACAAGGTTACAGCAAAGGTACTGCCCGTTACTTTTACAACTAAAGTACTAGTAACAGCTTATTCACTAACTTCTTACGAATATCATGACTTTGTATGCAAACTTGCTTATTTAAAGAAAATGCTATAAAATAACAATCCTGTGTGTATGTGTTGTGTGTGTGTGGTAAGTTTAAAATATAACAACTATTTAAGGGAAAAGGTAAGAAAAAAATTTCCTCTCACTTAATTCCTCAGAACCACATGTGAATTTCTTGAAAATGAACTTTCTGATTATAGTCCAGTCAAATTAGACATTAAAATCGCAAATCCGGATGTAGTTCTGATTTTTTAATATGTGAAGTATTGTTTAGTGAAGTTAGCAAATTCCTCTGGGACCATTCGCTGTTGCAGAGCACTCATATCTTGTAGGTATAAGCGTGCACTTTTGGCGTAAAAAAATGACCCGCTGAGTGAAAGAATGGAAGCATTTTGCTAACTGTGTCCAGGTGGAGCTCCCAGTCACCTGCTCTCTCAGCCTGAATGAGTTTCTTAATTAATACAGTCATCCTGAAATATTGCACCAAAAGCTTTGAGGTGGGCCCTTCTCTTTCCTTCTGGTCCACTTCAGTCTTACATTTCGCATTAAGATTATGAACAATTTCATTTTCATTTGCCAACCAAATCATTGATCTGTCATCTTCATTCAAAATCTCCTCAATAATTATTTTTTCCTTATCAGTTAGCTGAATCTTATTGAAAATAGAATGAGCCAACGAAAGATTTGTCAACAGATGAGCTCTTACAGCTCTAGAATATGCGTGTCCATTTAGAATTTTATCAACACTGTTCTCTGCATAAATTGTGGCGAGCAATTCTTTTAGACCACTACCTGCCATGATAGCACCAATAGCTCCCATGAAAGACATAAGAAGATAAAAACCACCTAACCTCACTACCACCGCATTCAAATCGGTATGCTGGCAATTCTCAACAATGTCTCTGGCTTTCATATAAAGGGGTTGATCATATGTCACAAAGCAAGTATTTTGCCCATGAGCTTTGGTTCTTGCACTGGCCTCAAGAAGAGATGTTAAAACAGTGTTATAATTTGTGGGTGGAGCGTGAATGAATGGGAGATATACTATTATTGAGAACTGGAAATCTAGGCCATTAGTCCCTTGTTCCATGTATCCATTCTATGTATTTATACCATTCTATGTATTTCTTATTGTCTAGTGCCTCTTATTCTTATTAGAAACGATTTTTTTTTTTCATCTCTCGAAAAATTCAAAAATTTCGAACATTTTGTTTTTAGCAATTGTGGAAGAACTACCGAGTCCAGAGACTTCTTTTTGGGCTTAAATGAAAGCCAATTATTTACTATAGCTTCATGTCCATTTTTATTCTTGTAGAGCAGGAAATTATATTGAAATTTGGTCTGAAATGCGATTGAAGCATAATTTTTTCACTTTTCGCAAAAAATGACCAATTTTCGAAGTTTGATATTTCCTAAACTATTGGTCCTACAGAGCGCTACTTAGGCTCAAATTATTGAAAATTTAGTGTTCTTTAAAACGGGTATTCACATGTATAATCAAAAGTTGCATAGTTTTGAAGTTATAAGGGAAAAACTGAAAAAAGTCGGAAATTTTCGCAGTTTTTCGCGAATTCCGCAGCGAGCACAGGGTTTGGAAAGGTGCAAACTTAGATTTGAACTACCCTAGGTGACCCAAACAACATATTAAAAAATCAGAACTACATCCCGATTTGCGATTTTAGCCCTTTTTTTTTGCATAGATTGACTGGACTATTATGTAAACAGCATACAATTGAACTCCAAAATATTCAGTTGAATTTTCAGAAGAAACATTTTACTGTAAACTATTTCATGGAGTTAACTGAACATCTAGTATGTACTGAATAAAAATTGTATAATTAGTCCACAAGTAGGGAGCACTGCTAATCGTTTTAATAAAAAAATCTAAGAAACTATCACAAGTAATTTATTTAACAATTTTTTGCCAATTCTGATTAACTATAGCCTATAAAATGCCTATTACTTTACTAGTAATGATTATTTGAATGAAAACAAAATGAGAATAATTAGCAAGAGTTTTTGCCGCATTAAAAAATGTAAGCTTTTATCAGGTGGATAAATTTACAATTTTCGAATTCAAAGTTATTCCATCTAGAAGTATATTTTTGGTCATTCTTCAATTTTATTTTACTCAATATATGAGATTTAGAAAAATAGCAGGGCTTTTACTCTTAAAATATTTTTTTAAATAATAAAAAGCACGCCAAGTCTCTTCTTTACGTGAGTTTCTATTTAATTGCGTAATAAGAGATATTAAGTGATTTCGTTAGAAAAGCAGTCGAAAACTTTGTACAATTAATGAAGTTAAAAATGTAAGACATCGTGTCCAAAGGTACAAATAAAAGGTTTAAAAAGAGTTAGAAAACTAGCAAATAGCTATTTCGGGGCTATTATAAGTGAAGCCCCATCATTAGAATTTATAATAGCCCCGAAATAGATATTTGCTAGAGTTTTCTAACTCTTTTTAAACCTTTTATTTGTACCTTTGGACACGTTGTCTTACATTTTTAACTTCGATATTAAGTGATGTTTGATCTTTTCAAGTTACTTTACCTGGGCTTACTTCTAAGATGAGATTTTACATTTCCATTAAACGTGATCATTTATATCTGCATTCTTTGAACACTTAGATACCAGATCAAGGTTTAACTGTCAAAACAATCTTATCTTGTAAAAGCAAATTTTTCGAAATCAAAAAATGATCTACTTATCTACCAGACAAAAAATAGTCATTTTTTAAAGAATGTAACCAGGACATTTTTTCTAAAAATCATTCACATTGCATTTTTCATTGTGAGTTAATCTGATCACTTCTTGACGATAAGATTGGTTGATAGTTAGCCACCAAAATAACAGTGCATTATGCCCAAGTCATAAGAACATCAATTTCTTTCATTGGAGAGTTTATCATCAAAAATGCAGCAATAATAGTAGTCACACCAGGTTGTCAACAATGTCACTTTTTTGATTTGATAGCATTCGGTGTGCATCAAAGTCATCAATAACATCACTTTCTTTGGTTTGATAGTTAGTCATCAAAACAGCATTTCACTGTGTCTACAAGTCATCAACCTTATTTGATTCGATAGTTAGTAATCAAAATATCACTACTCTCTCTCTCTCTCTCTCCAACCCTTTCTCTTACTTGTTTTCTCCTCTACCTCTCTTTTCCTCTCTCTCCTACTCCTCTACCTCTTCTGCCCTCTTCTTCTCCAGGTCAGGGGTGCCCACAGGGGGGGGGGATTATGGCGCAAGTTGTGCCATCAAAATTTTTGGGGGGGATTTTTTAAAACTAATTTATTTATGAACTTATTTATTTAAATTATTTACTGATCTTTTTTATAAAAATTATTCATTAATTAATGTTTTTAATTTAAATTAGTTCTTTTATTTCTTTACTATTATTATTTATTTATTTATTTTGTATGTGTGAGTGTGCTTGGAATGTCTGGTAGAGAAAAATAGTGATTCTGTTCTACGCATAATTAGTATTTTTAGAAAATTAATAATAAATAAAAAAATAAATAAATAATATTTGAAAGAATAAATAAATAATATTTAAAAAAATAAATAAAATAAAAAAGACATGTAAAAATAAAAATAAAAAGCACAAGAGGGTTGTGAAAATTTTTGGGGGGGAATTTGCGCCATTGAGCTTGGGGGGGATGGGCACCCCTGCTCCAGGTTATCAACTCCAACAACTTCTTTGATTTGAAAGTTCGTCACAAAATTGCATTTTTTTTTCACTGTGTGCCATCAACAATGTCACCTTCTTTGATCTGATAGTTAGTCATCAAAATAGAGGTGCGTAGTGTCTTTAAGACTCACACACATGACCTTCTTTATTATTTTTATGGGCCCTTTAAATTATGAGACAAAAGTAGAAATGATTATTGCGAAATTTTTATATTTAGTAAGCCTGTTCTAGTTCTGAGAATTAATAAAACTTCAACTACAATTGAAGCTATTCATAAGGGTCGTTGACAAACGATGTCCCATTTCAAAGAAGGAGAAGAGGGGTCAAAAAATATATAATATTGAAAAATTCTTTTAATAACAGCTCTCTTCATTTTTGTAAATTTTTAATGAGCGTAAATATTATTTTCTTCTTATGATTTTATTCTGCAGTCTCATTGGTTTTATTTCATCGCAAAGAGTTTTGATGCAGATTAAGATTCAAATTTAAAAGCATAAATTGAACCTATTATGCGCATTTTGTATTTGTAATGTAAAGATAATAATTAAAGTAAAATACAGCCATTCCATTACAATATTCAAAGGTACTGCCATTTAAAGTTGTACCAATCTGTTAATATTTTATCAATGTTGTATATTAGTGTTCAGGCTGTTTTTTTTTTTACAGCCTTTACTCCCATTTACTTGCTCAGGGCTTTTGCTCTGATGTATATAATTGACGTTTGTTTGTTTTTTTTCTGTATTTGTGCTCTATATATGTTGTGTTTATCTTATGCTACGTCTGATCTTTGTGTATGTTTTGCATTGCCTTGATTAACTCTCGTGGATCCCTCTCATTTCAGTTACACTCAAGACCCTTGGGGTCATAAAAGACCCCAATGCTTCCTTTAATTAATTTATTATTATTAATGAATGTTCCATGCATTATTTAAGTTCCCACACTTTTTAATGCTAAAAAAATAAAAATAAAAAGACACAATCAAAGTAAAATTTAGTTTATGCATTAAAAATTAAAATTTAGAGCAAAATTTACAATAACTGTAGATTTATTTACAATTGTTACAGACCTCAAAAAACATGATTTTTTGCAAGTAAATTTTAAACACTTATGACATTTTTCGATGCATTTTCTGTCCAGTTCTCTTGGACAGAAGTTGCAACGTCCTCTTTTTTTGGCATTCTGGGGAAGTGACCCCAAGGGTCTTGTGTGCAAAAAATGCAATTCGAGAAAAATAAAACACAATAATAGCATTATTTTGAATAGAAAATTAGAAGAATAAAAGCCACAAAATGCTATTAAAAACAAATGGCTGATTCACAGGATATATTAAACAGAAATTGCATTGGGGTCACATATGACCCCAAGGAACCCACGAGGGTTAAAATAAATTGAATTGAAATTGAAATGTAGCTTGTAATTACAACGTACATGTAATCATCATCATTATTGTTCTACTCACAAATGTAGTGAAAGTCCGGGACAAAGAATACCAATACAACGAAATATCCGTTTGAACGAAATAAATTTTTAGCCCTGATTTTAATTCGATTACATTGATTGCGTTACAATGAACAAAACTTGCGTTCCCTTAAAGTTCATCGTAAAGGAATTTAACTAAACCTATGTGTGTGTGTGTGTGCGTCAGTAGAACATAGTTCAAGCTTTAATTTAAAATTTAAAACATGATCTCTAATAAAGTGTTTTGCTTCTGAGCAGAAAGATATGTTTATGTAATCTTTCATAACATGTGATTGAGAGAAGAGTATGATGAACTGCGACACTGCTTGGCAAAGATGGGCGGAATCAAATATATTTGAAAAGAGTATCATTATTTATAGACAGTCCCTGAACAAACAAAATCCTTCATTTCACCAGGCAAACTTTTTTTTACGGAGGATTAAAAAAACTGCTCGCTGCAAATCAACGATTTTGGCATGCACGTGTCAAAGGAAGTTTGTATAATAGCCGCCTGGGGTGAGGTCAAAGGAATGCGAAAAATATGAAAAAGAACTTACCTTTAATACCCTTGCAGACGAAACACCGTGAGGGTATGACGTATTTATGATTCAACCAGTCAGCACGTATCTACAAATCGATTTCAGAACGCATTATGCATATTAAGTGATAGTAATTGTTTGTTATCAAAGTCACTTCTGAGGCAAGATTGAACGAACTTTAATATCAACAAATTCGTATTTTTTGCAGCCACGAAACGAACGATTGAATCTATCTCTGAGATAAATGTTGCGCACTTTTTCATACCAATACAGAAAGTGGGATATAATCTCAAAATCAGGTATGAAAACTTATTTGAAGGGTCAGGGGGAAAAACCACGGTAGTCCACTTTATGTTGAATTTAAACTGATGCTACCACCTGTTAGAAAAATAAGTGCAATTTCGTTTAGTATATGCAATATTCGTGAAAAAACACTTTAGTCCATGTATTATTGTCATTTTAGAACAAGTATACTGGGGTAGTTTATGAGTTCGTAAAATTTAAATTTCGTTTTTCTCAAAATGAATCAAATGTGACTACCGTGGTTTTTCCCCCTGACCCTTCATTTATTAATATTTTTATTTGAAATCCGAATGGTTAACTTAGTTTGTTGTAAGTTAGAAGAAAACTGAGAAATAATTCTACATTAAATCTCCAACCTTTATCGTGTTCAATTCTGCTTTTTTGAAAATTTATTTATTACAAGATTCAATTAATTATATATATATATATTTTTTAACTTGGGAAAGAAAGATATTAATGTTGTGGTCGAAATTTCAGTGCAGGAAGTCATCCTAACAGAATTTAAAGTTATAGATGTTTTTGCATAAAAATATGCAGAAATAAATCAGGAATGTTTAGATTTTTATTTCAAGAGTAGAATTTGTATTTAACCAGATAATGCATCAGCTGTGATGAAAAGCTGTTTTTTTTTTTTGCAAAAGGCAACCTTAAATGACTAAAAAATTTATTACTCAACGTTTATGGTGAATTTAGTAAGAGATTAAGTAAGTCAAATACATGCAAGGACTTATAAATAATACATAACAAAAAAATCTGACTCATTGTCTAACAGTAGCATAGACACTGATTTTATAACTGTTATTTTTACCCAAGCACAGCAAACAGCAGATAGAAGTTTCGGTTAGTAGACAATTTTTATGTGTTGCTACTGAATTTTTTTTTTTTTTTCAATTGGTGCACTTAATAAAATAACTTTAAATAAATCTAAATCCATGGTTAACACAATTGTGAACATTTTTGAATAACGTCACTATTATTCTGACTCGTCCAGTTGCAAGGGTGGCCAACCTTTTTAGGGAGAGTGCCACTATCTGGAGGGAAAAAGCTCAGCGTGCCACATTGTATTTTTCCAATAAACTAAAAATTTTTAAAAAGTTAAAAAAAGATTTTAGGTTGACTGACTATGTAATTTTTACTCGAATGAAACACTTTTTCTTGTAAATCTGAGCAATTGAAATCTAAATGATAATAAAGATAAAACAAGTCTGAACTTAAGAGTTATCGTTAATAAACACTTTCATAAGTTCTGTCAGTTGACTTATGCTTAAAAAAAAGTAAAAAAAAAAAAAAACACAATATTCTATTCCAAAAATCAAACAGTCTGTACTTAATGTAGTTTGTGAATCTGTATCTGTACCAAGTCTTTAACTTTAGGATTATTTCTTGAAAATCCTAAGAAGTTTAAGTGTTTTAAGTGCTATCAATTAATATTCAACGGTATTTAGCTTTTTCAGCATTCATAGCAAAAAATATTTGTTTAGAAGCGTATTTTGAACCAAGTCTACAACAGCATCAGACGGCTAAAGTGTGTAAATGTGAAAAAAAAAAAAATTGTTGGTAGAAAATTCCAAATTTCTATATAACGTGGATCATTTTCTGTTGAAGTAAGCTCTTATGTTTGATTACCAATATAAAAGGTCAGTAATTCTGATTTGGATTTCAGAAGGGTAACAAGTAGTGTCTTGCAGAAAAATAGACAAAGAATTTGAAAAGATCAACATTTTTTTATGATCCTGAAAATCATCAAACCTAACACTGAATGAATAGTTAAAATAGGTGTGATATTTTTTCCATATATCATTGGAAAATTATTAAATTTGGGTTGATACTTTCAGTATTAAATTTAATGTTTTATTCTTTTTTCTTCAAAGTAGAGAGAAAGAAACTGAAGTTCCATCATAAAAGAGTGTAGATGGCCTATACTGATTTAGGAAACTTTTTTTTGTACTATCTTAAATTTAAATTACTGAAACGCCGGATAATAAGCGATGGCATAGCTACATTTATTTGCTATTCTCCATTCCTAAGTAGCAAGTCCTCATTGCTTTACTTAAAGACATTTTAAAAAACACACTCGCTAAATTTCTAAAATATTATGACTATTTTTAATTTTGACAGCTATTGCACATTTCAATGAAGGAGTAACTTGCGATGCTCTCCCTCTTTCTCCTGGAAAAGTTCACAATACATTCAGAGCTCTAATTCGTAGTTTGTTAATACAGTGAACTCTACAGGGTCACAAGCAGAGAAAAGGTCTCATTCTTTGGCAAGGAGTTTGTGATAAATAATTCGATGATACTTTTGAAGTTTTTTTCCCAAATTATTTTCAAGTAATGTAATCAAAACAATTTAAGGATCTTCATTTGTGCAACCATACCGAATTTTGTCCAATCTGGTTTCTTAATTTTACTTGCAGAGTTTATTTTTTGAAATTTTCATCATCCGTAGCTGAAACTATTGCAGATCAAGAATCCATTCTGCAGCACGAAAGTTTCATTCGTGTAACGCACAAGTATGCTTTACAAAGCACTGTCTGTAGCGTCACAGCTTTCGTTGGATGTCCGAAGCTAACGCTAAGTACTTTGCAATATTGTAGTTAAGATAATTTGTGAGCCAGCCTCATGACACTTAATCATCGTAATATCATTGCATTTATTAGTTCAAGCCGTTTTAGTTATATCAATATTTTTAAATTCGACATTTTCCCCTCAATATTGGAATTTTTCAAGAAGTCGTCCATGCCACTGTTACTGCTCTGCCGTGCCACATTGTGGCACGCGTGCCGCGGGTTGGCCACCACTGAGTTAGAGACTTAAATTAAGGAGCATACATTGAAAAAATCGATCTTTGAGCTCCCTTTTCTCAACACTGCAAACACCTAAAAATTAGGTGCAATTTTTCCCCTAGGTACAAATGGAATGTGCATTTTTCCCCCAACTAACAGGAGTTGAATAGCAACAAGATGTAAAGTCAGCAATGCCTTGCCTACGTTTTCAAACCTAAAATAAAGTTCTCTCCACGAACTCTAATTTTTTTGCTAATTCTCTCTATGATATACTGTAGTATGGTCAAAGTCTTAGATTATCCATTAGCAATAGCAATATATGATAAAAGTTATTACTACACAGAATTATTAATCTGTCAATTTATCAAATAATAGGAACAATTGTGTAAAAATTTCTTCAATGCCTTTTTTTTTTTTGTGCGCGGATCTCAGCGTCAGGAAAAACGAAAAAATACTTTAGTTTCAGATGCGAGAAGTAAGTTTCATTTAGTACCGTAAATCAGGGTTACTTGGACCCACAAGAGGGCTACTTGAGCCCACAGTAAAATGATAAAATCTGGGTTTGGTACTAGCGTTAGAGACTGCAGAGGGCTTCTACCTAGTGGAGAAACGAGGAACTACGTGCAAGTCTTCAACTAGTAGGTACCAAACCTAGATTTTATCATTTTACTGTAGTGGGCTCAAGTAACCCCCTAGGGTCCAAGTAACCCTGATTTACGGTAAGTCACTTTAAAGGCAAGTTACTTCTTCAAAACATCTGAAAATACATAAAAAAAATAGTAATTATATTTTGCGAAGAACTTATATTTTATTGGAAAAGACAAAATTCAAGTTTGAAATCAGCATATTCGAAGTCGATTATGTTTTATTAAGAGTAAAAACTTGTAAAAATGCAATAAAAACTGTGTTCCTTGGTATTACTTATATGATTCTAATTAGTCAGGATTGCGTCGCAAGAGCATGACGGAATTTCAAAGGGACACTTCCTCCTAAGATGTTTTCTCAAAATAAAATATTTCAATTTGTTTTCTTACTGTACTATTAACCTATTAATGCCTAGCGTCCCTTTTTTAAGGACGGTCCAAAAAGTGTCTGAATTGACCAAAAATGAACATTTCAACCAAATAATAGTATTCAATTATTACTTTGGTATTGTTTCAATTCCTTATTAACAGATTGCAGCCCATAACCATTGTTAAGTGTGTTCTGTAGCCGTGTAACCAGTCTACAAAATATCTTTGGAGGAAAAAAAATGTCAGGCATTAATGGGTTAAACATCGGAGACGGATTTTAAAAATCACAGATAGTCTTCACGTCCCGATTGCCCATGTGCAAAATTGCAAGGGTTGAGGGAAGAGGATCAAATATTTTGATGCAACACTTATGAATGATTGGTTCAAGTAAATTATTTCCTGATTACAAAGGAATTTACGTAGAACAACACATTTTCCATTTTAGACAAAACTACGAAAACGATTGCACAAACTCCTAGATAATTAATTCCTAACTTATAAATACATGGCACTTACTTTTTCTTGACGACAAAGATAATATATTGTTTCCATTATGGAAAAAAAAAACTTGAAATACTGCACCAGAATAAATGTGGACGGAAAGAAAAAACGAAACGTCCGTGAAAGAAAGAGTTAGGGAAATCGCGCCATTTCGGCTTCCATTAAATCTGCATTAGTAATTTAAGGCCGTGTTACTGTAACGGGGGAAAAACGACTCTTATGACAAGAATAATAATTACGAAATTTACGCAAAACGGTTTCCTGCTGGAATACGGGTTCGTCCAACCTTCACTCTGCTCATCATTAATGAGACGGGAGGCTGCAAATGTGTCGATAAGCCTTTTCACACGTGCAAGGCGAACACGGTTTGCGAATTAGGAGCGATAATCCGATGGGCATCGGCAAACCCATATGCAAGGGGTGCATCGGCTTATAAAACAGTAAAAAAGTTTTAATATTTTTTATCTTTTAATTGTTTACTTTTTTACTTATTTTTAATCATTTTCTTTACACTTAATATTTTTTTATTTTTTCATTTATTTAATTTTTTTCAAAACTTTTTTTTTGACTAATTTATTTTATTTTTTGTTTATGGAATTATTTACAGTTCGGTCATTTATTTATTTTTGTATCGGTTTGTTATCTAGTTTGTCCTTTTCAATAAATTTAATTTTATTTTGAATGCCCGGTGGTGAAAGTGAACCTCATTAATAGCACTCATGGACATTATATTAATAATTCTCATGATTTATGGTGTAGTTTTTAAAGAATTTTGTAGTTATTCCTTTTTTTAAATGAATTTAATTATTTTTATTCAGTATGAATAATAAAAACTATAATATTAATCAAAATATTAAAAAAGAAAAAAAAACTCAACAGCAACTGGGGTGCAAGAGCACCTACTTGTACCCTCTGCCGTCATCCATGGATACTCCTATTTTTCTTGACAAAATATACAATCGAAATGATTTTAGTGTTCGGGGCATTTAAGCGTTCTTCGAGTTTCATTTGTAAAATGTCTCAGGATTCAAGGGAAATATAATTAAACAAAAATATGCAGAGAAAAAAAAATTGGAGTTCTAAGCTTAAGTAACAAGTTTTAAACAGTGATACAGACACATAGTAAAATTTCCGCTAATAGAGATTAATCAAATACTCCATTTATGCACCCCAGTATCTAAAAACTCAGCAGACTTTTTTGTTTTAATCTATTTCAGAACACATTTATTAAAATCAATCACTTTTATTAATTATAAAATGTACAAAAATAATATACCGCTACAACCTTTGAAGTTATAAACATTTCTTATATGATTGCTGAGTGAATAATCATGAGAGAAAAAAAAATATGTACCCCGCTTTCTAGAAGAGCATACTTTCCAGTGGACCATTCACGGATTTGTAACTATTTTTTTTATCTCTCTCTCGCTCACACACACACACACACACTTTCGCTTCAAAATCTAAATTTTTGAAGATTTTCCCCTTTAACGTTAAAAACGATTGCCTTAAACACAGCAAAAAATAACGTGTTTTTACAGTATAATGTTGGCAGAACAGGTTTCAGTTTAAAACAGTAAAACGCACAGTAATAAACTGTAAAAATTAGGAATTTTACAGTTTATAACTGCAAAGTAGGAATTTTAGTTTATAACTGTAAAGTAGGAATTTTGCAGTTTATAACTGTAGAGTAGGAATTTTACAGTTTATAACTGTAAAGCAGCAATTTTACAGTTTATTACCACAAAATTAGATGTATTATACTGTAAAAACAACATTATAATGCTGGTAGCAGAGGTTCCAGTTTAAAACTGTAAAATGCACAGTATTAAACTAAAAATATAGCAATATTACAGTTTATTACTGTAAATAAGCAATTTTTCAGTTTGTTACCACAAAATTAGCTGTATTATACTGTAAAAACAACACTATGATACTGGCAGCCGAAGTTCATGTTTAAAACTGTAAAACTTGCAATTTTACAGTTTTTTAGTGTAAAATGAGCAATTTTAGTTTATTACTGTAAAATTATCCATTTTTACAGTTTTTTACTATAAAATTAGCTGTTTTATACTGTAAAAACACCTATATTTTACAGTGAGGGTTGGAAAATTGTTTTAGTGTTAAACCAAAAGTACATTACCTATTGTACAAAGCATTTTGAATTCATTCCTTCAAACTCTTGGAAGAAAGATTTTAATATTTTTAATGAGAAAATTTGAGAATTAATAACATCTTTTCTATAGGTAAGTGTTAAGTTGGATTATTTTCAAAACAGAAAAAAAAACACCAAAAAATGAATATGCAAGCAACAAAATAAGGCACATCCAGTGTTTAAATCACTAACAAAAAAATTGGCGATGTTTCTTGTTGAGGTAAATAAAAGATTGACCTTCTAGAAAATCAGGTTCATGTATCTAACCTTGACTCTTTGAAAATTGGAGGAAAGCTTCCTTTTCCTTGCGCCTCTTGTGAACATGATTCTAGAAAATAGAAAGTTAATCGCTTAATCTTTAGATAAACTTTGAGATACAATGACAAATAAATTTTTTATTTAAGATCTAATTTTTGTTTGCTAGAAGGTGTCTTCATTGTTTAAAATAATTAAACCGAATCTAGGAAATACATCTTTTTCGGAAATCAGATTTTTAAGGAAGTTATTGCTAAAGGGGTATAATTAGTTTTGTCATTGTACTCCTTTCTTTGCATTTGTATTTAATATGTATTTTGTACTTCATTTTATTAATTTTTTATAAGTTTCTCCTGTGTACTGTGGAAAAGTGTATCTCAGTATGGCTTCAAAAAAGAAATTTTGAATCCTCGATGATCCAGTGAATATTATTTGAAAACTTTCTGGTAGGCAAGAATCGCAAGGGATTTTTCATCAGAACAGTTATGGGCAGGCCCGTCATTTAGGGGGGGGGGGGCAGGAGGGGTCAATTGCCCCCCCCCCCTGACTTTGCGAAATCAATGTATTTACATATTAGTAAGCGTGGTTTTTGTTGTTTTCTGGTGAAATTGTATTGTGTTTTTACCCTTTGCCCCTCACCTTGAAAAAACTTGAAATGACGTTATTTCCAGTGGCGTACATAGCACTCCCGCAGCCTCTGAGGCGTGGGAAGGGGGTGCAAGAGTTTGAGGGCTCACGATAGAAAAAAATAGCACTATACGTTACATAGGAAAAATATTTTTTACAGTTTAATCGGGGGATGGGGGACGCATCTAAAAGTCTTACAGGGAAAGCCCCCCTAAGTCTATGTACAATAGTGGGTATTTTTCTCAAAATGAAAAAAAAAAAAGTCAAATTTTAAGAACTTCTGGATACTTTTGTTTCTACATTGTATACAACAGCAATAAAGAAAAAGTATTTACTTTGGCTTTGATAAATTTTAGCTGAAGAATAAACAAAGCATGGGTTGGGGGGGGGGGCATTTTAAAGGGTTGTGAATTTCTAGTTTCTCCAGTCTTATAAGCGGTAAAATTCTTTAATCACTGAGCAATTTCATTTTCATCCCAATTTATGGCTAAAAACAAGCCTATTTCTGTAATTTGTTTAAATATCAAATCTATCAATTGATTTTAACATTCAAAACTGATTGAAACACTGTAATTATTGTTTTACGACAATTTTTAATTGCGTCAAAAATAAAGCATTCTTACTTAAAGTTGGCTTCCTGCGAAAAAAAGGTCTAAACCTGGAAGAACGTTTTACAGGGAATAAATGGAAGAAAAGCGCGCTACTCATTTTTCGTTCATTTTAGCACAAAATTAAATTTAAAAAAATAAATCGCATTACGAAAGAAACTTAAAACTAAATCTCTTAGTTTTAATGCCTAAAAAAGGAATAAAACCTTTCCTTCGATTTGTTTTTAGTCTAATATATCCTTCGTCAAAAACATATCTACAAAGTTATGAAATGCAAAAATTTAAAAAAAGCCGGTCAGATCAGTGGATCAGTATAGAATGGCTAAGAGGTATTAGAGTAAATCAAAGTCCAATTTTGCACCGCCCAAAATCTTTAGCCTTAATTCCCGTGCGTGTTTTAAAAGGCTTGAAAGAAGTATTTAAAAAATCCGCAAAAAACAAGCAAACAAAAAAAAAATGGCTAAAATAGTTTATTATAATTAAATGAGTTCTGAAAAATAAAAATTAGGGAAATGTATGTCTGTATTCCCACCTCTCCTATTCTTTTCAATTATTCCAATCCCTAGTGCAATTCAATAAAACATATTTTTTTTCAATAGATCTGGTCCATGATACCTCATTTTCCAAAATATATTTTGATTTTAAATGTACTTTTTTTTTTCAATTTTGAACAGTTCGAAGAAAGTTCACACTAACACACATTAACATTTACTGCAAAAATCTCTTGACAAAGTACATGGAGAATTTTTATGTCACTATTTTCAGGGTATTTTTGAACAATTTATAAAAATGCACATGGAGAGCTCCCAGCAGAAAAGTTCAGACTTCAAAAATATGTTCATAGAGATATTTTTCGATGCTACTATTGTGAAGGTAGTTTTATTTTCACGTCGTATTATGATTTTAAAAATTGTTTTAGCCCTTAACCCATTAATGCCTGATATTTTTTTTCCAAAGATATTTTGTATACTGGTTACAAATAGTGTTTAGTGGACAGGAAAAATAATAAAAAAAATATTATGTAAAAAATAATTATTTTATTAAGGAAAGAAAAATCGTCCCTCAAAAGTTACGATAGACCCCAGAGGGTACATACTTTTTTTACTAAAATTTTTTTCTGCCTACGATATAATATTTAAAAAGACATTTTATAAGAAGAAATAAAATCAGCAATTAACATAAACTGGGAAGCTGGGAATAACTTTGAAAACTTAGCTTTTTTTCTTGAGATTGTGAACGATGTCGTTTTTGATAAAGATCATATTAAAACTGCTACAGAACGCACTTTACAATGGTTATGTGCTGCAATCTGTTAATAACGAATTGAAACAATACCAAGGTACTAATTAAACACTATTATTTGGTTGAAATGTTCATTTTGGGGAAATTCAGACCCCTTTTTGGACCGTCCCTAAAAAGGGACGCTAGGCATTAATGGGTTAAAAAAGTGCATTTTAAACGTGAGACAATCGGGATAATCATCAGAAAAATCGTTGCAGATACATGGAAAACTAGGCTCGTTTAGTTCCGGACACCCATCCAATATCTGGTTACTACCAGTATATGCAAGTTCTCGCTCGACACTGAGACGTCCAGAGGCGAACATAATCCTTACGCAATCCTTTCTTTTCTTCTTCTTCCAGAGCAGAGATCAAAGAGTTGAAGGTCATTACCGCTCTGCGCCTGAAGACAACGACTGACAGGGAGTGAGAGAGATAGTTTCCGACAGCGCTCTCGTCCAGTCCAGCAGCAATGTTTATCCGGTCTCCCGATACGGCGCAAATAGGGAAGGAGATCCTGCCCTTTGTGGTCGGATACCTGCCGGAATATTTTCAGAAGAAGGCTGAGGTGGAATTGAGGGACAGCCCCGAGAGGAGGGCACATGGACTTAGGTTGCTGAAAGAAATGATGAGGAGTGAGTAGTTTCTTACTTTTTCCCTCTTTTACTGGTTACAAATACTTTTAATGTTTAACGAAAACCAAAGCTTTGCCATTTTTCTACGGTTTGCATTTTAACACTTTACCGACCGGTAGCGATTCGAACATCCTATGCCCTTTCACCGCCCGCTCAGCTGCAGATCGTCCAAGACACCGACTCGGTTTTGGCCTAGACTGACGCGCGGTGATATATGTGCATTTCTTAAACTCTGGTAAAATTGTACGCTTCGTGTTACTGTAGGGTAACAAAATTTAAGTCACCACAGATCGGTTCAAAGGCGATTAATCGACGCCCGGTCGGTAAGCGCTGGGAACAAAACGTCGATTAATCGACACCCGGTCGGTAAGCGCTGGGAACAAAACGTCGATTAATCGACGCCCGGTCGGTAAAGTGTTAAGTGCAGTGAACAATTTTAACCTTGCAATACACCGCCAATTTGGCCATTTCGATCCATGGACAGCTGTTTCGAGCTTATTATGCTCTCATCAGCATGGAATACGAAAGTAGTCGAGTTGGAGGCAAAAATTCTCTTATGAAGCAAAGAGAGCCATATAGAGCAAAGAGCCCCTGCTTTATAATTTTAACCTTATCTCTGAGCAGTTGAATTCCTTTTTTAGCAATGGTTTTAATGCTCTTGCTAAATCAAAGTTAATAATGCGTACTGTTGTAACATCAGGCAACATAGTACATAGTATTAAAAGTTATTACTTTTCATTGTATTACTATGCATTATATTTGGTATTATTTCTTATTAAAGCACTTATACATTTCTCCCCCTCTACCCGAAGAAAAAACAAGCATTAGCAGTTTATTCACTCATTTCATTTGTGCATTTATGCATTTAGCAAACGTAAAATATTTCCCATTATAATGCACAACTTAGTTTACACATAAGTGATTTTCTATACGAATTTCGTGGCCCAGAGGCGGAAAGCGCTGGATCTGATAGCTGCCTACGTCCGGTAAAAGAGACCGTGCGTTCGATTTCCACTGATACTCCGGTATCTCTTTGTAAGGTATGGATCTTTCCCGTGTGTTTTTCCGGAGGTATGCCCTCCGTTATCTCTTACCGTATGTGGAGTTAGTTGATCACATTCTTATATAGTGAGGGTGGTTTTTTAAAAAAATGCATACCGTTCTGTAATTTTAATAAAAGAAAAAACTAGTTTACAAGAAAGATATAAATAGCTTTTTTCTTTTGTTATGGTATCGAACTGCTTCTACTTTTTACCAAGCATTTTAAACTTATTCATTAAAAATATTTTTGGAAAAAAAATAGAACCGACTTCAGTTGGAAATTGCTCTAAAAAGTAAAAAATAATTTTTTTCTTTGAACACCATCGAAACTACTTTTAAACATAAGTTTTGAAGTCGGCGCAAAAACGATAGGTAAAATGATATTTAACCATATTTTGCCAAAATTTTTCAGAGAAACCATTGAAAATTAAAAGCAGAATATTTGTACGATTACACGAATGTGTGGTAATCAATGAAATGAATCCATTAAAATTTATATTTATAGTTGAATTGTAGTTGCGTATGATTCTATACATTGTTTTTGCGCCGACTTCAAAACTAATGTTTAAAAGTAGTTTCGATGGTGTTCAAAGAAAAAAAATATTTTTTACTTTTTAGAGCAATTTGCAACTGAAGTCGGTTCTATTTTTTTCCAAAAATATTTTATTTCATTCTTTTTAGTGTAAATGCACTTAAAATAATCAAGATATAGTTAAAAACTAACAATTACGCTTTTAAATAAAGTTCAGAATAAAGTTTAAATTTAGTTGAATTCCATGTTTGATTTAGTTAGGCCTTCATTTAAAATTTTCATTATCATTATTATTTCTGTTTCATATCAACCACGTTTTGTAACAATCGATTTCATATTTACTCATTTAGGACAAATCGCTGTCATTATTACGATTACTGTGATCCCGATTTCTATTTCGAACGATTTCTACAGGTTCCTATTATCAAACCCGGACCACGAGACGATGGGACCAATCGGAAATGAAACCCTTTCTAACAAAAAAGAATTTTTGAAATCAGTCCAGACGTCTTCGAGAAATCTTATAACATACAAAAAAAAAAAATTCTCCGACGAATTGTATAACCTCCTCCTTGTTGAAGTCGGTTAAAAACAAACATTTCCAAAGTTCTCCAAAATATTTTAGCGCCATTTCGCAGCATAAACTATGTCAAATATGCAAATTTAAAAGAACTCTCTGAATACCCTTAATCCTGAATACCCCCATCTCAGCTGTATGAAAAGTATTGCTTCGTATGAGTTTCAAGACATTGATTTATAAAATAATTGCATGTTGCAAATTACTTTACTAATTTGTTCTATTTGCGTTATGTTGCATTTTTTAATAACATAATAAATAATCTTACTGCTTAACATCAAATATAATCTTTTAGCTAGAGAATCTTCTTTTCATGAGTTTTTCATTAATATGAAACATTAAAATTAAAAAAAAAAACATTCATTATGTTCGATAAATTTCGAGATAGTGCATACCCGCGAGCTTGAGTATTTGATAATTTATTTATAACTGCTTCTACGCCTAAAAGATTTTAATATCGTTAGTAATACTCGTTTTTTTTTTCTTTCAAGTTTTAACCAGGTCTTAAACATTTGAATCCTTGAAAAATTCTTCCAAAACGAAACATAGGGTTTCATTGTTTATGTATTTTCTGCACTTGATTTGGAGAACTGCCAGTGAGTGCATTCTTGAAGGTACTTATCAATTTCAAAAATGGAAATGTTATCGTTTGACAGATTCGATAAGTAGTATTCGATCGATAGTATCAATAAGTAAAAAAAAAAAAGAAAAAGTTGCAAATGTGTTACTCAATAGCGATAAGATATAACTAAGGATCGCGTCGTAAAAAATGTAACAGTCGATAAGAAATACGTATCTATTAAAAATAACCATTTTAAGGAATCAACAAAGTAAAATATCAGGGTAAATTTCAACGTACTTTTTAGTAATATCTCTCACTGCTGAAAACTCTAAATGTCTAATGCAAATCTGATACAAAGACTTAAAGTCTGAAACTTCAAAATTTGTCACTGCAATATTTTTGGTTAAAATGTCTTAAGTTCAAGTTGTTAATTATTTTACATATTGCATCATTCATAATAGTTTTGGTGAGACGGAACATTTTTTCTTAGATGCTGTCCTTTTTCTTTTTGCAAGCTATGTTTTGAAATCCGAATTAAACTGGTAGGCAACGAAGGAAGAAACGGCAGCAAAAATTGTTTAATTGTAAGGTAAATTGTAATACGTATGCTCACACACATATAATACCCAGGTAGCACAAAAAACGTTTAAACGTTTTATAAACGTTTTTAATCCGTTGTGACAACGTTAATAACCATTTTACAACCTTTAAAAAACGAAGTGTGCTACTTGGGATATGTACAACACTAGGATGATCTTGCCCCTTTTACTTTTGCTCACCAGCTCTCCGTAACATCAATAACTTTGTAAGTAAACTAAAAAGTTTATAACAAATTGTAACAAATAATTACACTCTATTTTAATCATTATCAAAATTGCTCATTTTTAATACGCTTTTATTAGTTTCACATGTGGGTTTCTTTGTTTGCTTGTTTGTTTGTTTAGTTTTTTTAAACTATAATTTAGATTATTTGAAATATCTTTCTGTGGATTTAATATCGTACACTATATGAAGGGCTAGGGGGGGAAAAGATGAAAGTCACTTTTTCGTTAATTTTGAGATAATAGCGCTATCTATGGGCTATGAAGGAGTAATATCATCTGGTAGAACAACAAGGTTTAAAAAAAATGAGAATCGACTGAAACGTGCATGAAAATTCTATTAACTACAAAAGCAGTTAAGAGAAATCAAACTTTGTTCTTCGTTTTTTTCGAGAACGCTTTTTGGTCACTTTCATCTTTTTTCCCCCCGGCCCTTCATATGTTTTTCAGACTAACTTGTACAATAAAATATTCATGCAATTAGTGCTACGATTAAATGAGTTGAAACATTGTGCACAGTAATAAACATTCTTTTATCTTGGGAATGACTTCTTAAACGGAATGCTTCTAAAATTATTAGTGCGCACGGAAAATAAAAGTAAAACTATCTTTTTATTTCTTTTAGTATGGTATTGCAAACTCGACAAATTATATGTATTTAAAATTAATAGTACGCATTTTAAAATACAATCACTGTATAACAGGTTGCGTGAGTTTTGGATAATCCTATAAAGGCTACTCATTCATTTATTTCATTTTCTCTTTAACTGCGTTTCTACCTTCAAATAAGCGTACTTACGCATTTATAATTTCCTTAAGCAGAGAAGTATGCTATAAGCATTTAAAATGACAACAAGAATCGCAATAATAATAATAAAGATGATAATAATAATATTCATAATAATAATAATATCCATAATAATAATAATAGTAATAATAATAATAATATAAATGATAATGATAATGATAATGATAATAATAATAATAATAATAATAATAATAATAATAATAATAATAATAATAATAATAATAATAATAACACTAAGAATGATAATAATAATGAAATAACATCAGTATCAAGCTGATTACAATGGTATAGTTTCATTTTCCTCTTTTATTACCGACTAGCAGTACCCGCACGGCGATGCCCGTGCATTTAAATGGGAAGGAAGTCCACTGAATAAATTTAAATTCACTCCAACCATCTGAAGAAAAATTATTATAATTGAAGCGGTATAGTAATTTGCCACTTTAGCGACATCGTATTTGTATGCTTGAATAAAAAATAAATGAAATATTTCTGCATAAATAAAAAATACTTCATATGATACTATATTAATGTATTTTACTACTCATACTGTCTGAAAACACTTTTTCAGATATATTATTAGAAAAAAGTCAACGCAAAAACAAAAATGTCAAATTGATAGTAATTGGCCACCTTAGCATAGTTATTGGCTATGAAACCATACAGTTATTGGCCATGTAAACATTCAATGTTATACTGGATTATTCATATATATAGGAAAATATTATACCTTTACATGAATATATAGTAAAGCATTATATGAAGATATTATACGGTTAACTGAATAAATTTTCCAGTCATTAAATATATTATAACACTATAGCATTCCATATCTTTCTCCATCTTTCCCTTTTCTATTTTTTGACGCTTCTTTATTTGTTCTAGTCTTCTTTAAAGCATTTTCTTTCTGTACGGCTGCTTGTCCATTCCGTTTTCTTTTCTTATCTTTATTTTTCACTCTTTTTGCTGCTTTTCTTGTTCATTGTTTTTAATAGTTGCTCTATAACTCTCAGAAACTAAAATGGATGGTTTTTTTGTCTATCCTATTAAGAAATTTTCTCCCACATTTTGGCGCATTTTGTTGGTAAGCATCGATAAATTTGCCACAATGAGTTGTTTTGTTTGAAGTAGATGACGTACACCAATTTATAGGAGGTTTCAGAGGAGTTATCACAATTGTTGCTGCTGTCACATTATCTTCATTAGTCAGATTTGCATTTGTTCTTATAATTGCAGTCAGTATTTCAGTATTGGTAGAGTTTTTAGAAAAATCATTCTGGAAAAAAAAGCGCCAAATTTTGTATAACGGTCATGTATTATTTAAAACTCCCTTCTGATATTTCGGTGCTTTTATCTTGTCCATTTCGCCTCCAAAAATATTTTGGAAGTCTTTTAGAGACATGAGTTTATTTAATACATTAAACTCTTCATTTGATTTTTCTGTTGCTAAACATTTTGAGCTATCAGTAGCGTTCTCATCCATAGGGGGCTAATTACTATAATTTTCTGAAAATATTGTGAGCGTTATTGGCCACAACAAAACTTTAATTTTTAAGAATATATTCTTATATTACACCTCTAATTCACTTATTAGGCATCACAGCTATACATCTCACAGTATTTTAAAAGCTGTAAATGCATTGAGTTCTTTTAAAATGTCGCATAAAAAATTCTAGTCTTACCGTTTTCTCCACAACTTTTTAAACTACACTAAAAGTCCTTTTAAAGTTCAAAACAATTCGCCAAATAAATCAAAAAGACAGGAGATATACTCAAATTTAGTAAATTTTCAAGGCTTAACTCTATACGTAAATTTAAACCACTTAAGAAAGAGCAGCTTGTATGGAAAATGGATCTAGTGTTTCAGTCTTGCGTACAGAGTTAAGCCTTGAAAATCGACTAAATTTGATTAATTAATATCTCCTGTCCTAATTAACGGACAGAAACGTGCTAAAACTTTTCTTTTTCAGAAAAAAAAAACCCTTTCCAACGATATATAATGTTTTGGGGTGGGGGAAGGTTTTCCCCCTCAATTATGGCGGATACACCAAAAATGAGACTAATTAATTAATTTAAAAATAACTAATTCGAAGTTAAAAATTTGGGCTTCGAGGTGCACGAGGGCGGGGTACGTTCGAATTTTTGAGCCAAGTTTCAGGTCTGTAGGTGCTGTGGGGGCTTCTGGCCAGCGGTTACAAACGTACAAACAAACGACAAACGAACACCGTCATCTTTATATATATAGATAACTAATTCGAAGTTAAAAATTTGGGCTTCGAGGTGCACGAGGGCGGGGTACGTTCGAATTTTTGAGCCAAGTTTCAGGTCTGTAGGTGCTGTGGGGGCTTCTGGCCAGCGGTTACAAACGTACAAACAAACGACAAACGAACACCGTCATCTTTATATATATAGATGAATGTAGAATTCAGTATTGAATACAACACTGTTATAAACTATTAAACTTTTATTGTGTTTGATGAAACATGAATTAAAACCATGAGTAGAGGCCACATAATGGTCAATGTTGTAGCCTTCCGAAATATCTTTCAAAAAAAATCAAAATTCTGTTAAAATTTGGTAATGAGTCTTATGAAAAACTCTGAATATTATTTTTTAAAATTCAATTAGAACATCGCATTCAAAAAATTTTCATCACTAATTTGTTATATCGCCTATAAAAGAAGGAAGGCCTTCAAAACTCGTATAACACACTCTCTATCCATTCTAGAAACCAGGGCTGCGGAGTCGGAGGAAAAATGGTCGACTCCGACTCCGACTCCGAGATTTTAAAACTTTCGACTCCGACTCCGACTCCTGCATTTTTTAAAATTATTTTTTTACCCAAATATGAAGAGGGAAAAACCCTAAACAAAGGTTGAAATATTAAGTCTATTTTAAAAAGTTTCATTTTTATTCATGGTCGTAGCCAGGACTCACTTTAGGGGGGGGGATAGCAAGCTGGGGTATCCCAGTCGGAGATCATGAGAGGTCATTGTGACCTCTCAAAAAATTCAATTTTCTCAAGAATTCTCGCAGGTAATTTCACCACATTTATCTCAATTCTCGGAGGTCACTGTGACCTCCCAAAAAGTTCATTTTCTCCAGAGCAATAGACAAGTGCCGCTCTTGTCATTTGACTCCGTACAAAACTAATCCTTTTCTTGTTAAATGGCCAGACTTTATTTTAACACATTGCATTTTTGCTGCAAAGACCCGTCATTTGAAGCCCTTTTTAATGATCCTAGATGCTTAGGATTTGGATATTGGACGCTGAAAATTTCTATCTGTTAGTTTCAAAGATATGTTTTCACCTCCATAAAATTTCATCCAAATCGGAGGTGGTCGGAGTCGGAGTCGACATATTTTTAGCGACTCCGACTCCGACTCCTAATCTCCAAAATCAGTCCGACTCCGACTCTTCGACTCCGACTCCGACTCCGCAGCCCTGCTAGAAACAATAATAACTCTAATTATTGCCAATACATATGTACAAAATATCATGAAAACATATATAAGCAGGCGATAAATTAAAAACTACGGTAACTGAATAGTTCTATTTAGTGTTCTTATTCGCAATTCTAGAGCTTAAATGTGTCACCTAGTGGGGATTTAGGAAATAGGAGATAAAAAGGTAAAACATTTCAATTTTGCGCGTACAAGTCGGATGTCTCATTGGATTGGTCATAGCGTAAGTAAGTGATACAGTAGTGGTTTTACCTGTTTCAGTAGTCATTACTGTCTAAAAATTTTTCGTACGACCTCCGCCGCATCTGCGCACGCGCCAAGTCTCTTCGGACTTTCTCGAAATAGGGGGAAAAAGCAACGAGGAAGTAGTAAGCGAACAAAAGCTGAAGGCATCGGGTAGTGCGCATCCAAAACCTAACTCCCCTTTTTCAGATGGAAGCGTCCGTGGCTGCCAGGCACACAAAACGCAAACAGACAGTAGTTAGAGACTGTAGACAGTCCAACAGTTTTTTTTTTAAACTGCTAATTACTATGTTTAATTTGTTTTTCCTTACAATATTGCTTTTTGACAACACAAACGATTTTTTCAATTAACACCGTTGACTGAGTTACAGCTCATGTACGGACTGAGATAATTGCAGATTTCCCCCGATGTATCCAGTGCTAACTCAAAATTAATGTTATTTCCAAAAAATGAAGTACGTCTAATACAATTTATTATTGAAAACAGCAGTATTAAAAGCTATTTCCTCTGCAGATGACAAGAACTTCGTCGGTTTGGAGTTCGACGACGAATTTCTTCTCCAGTATCTCCTATGTCGAAAATTCAACATCGCTCGAGCTTTCTCCCAGATCAAAGCTTTTGTTGCACTACGGAGGAAACAGAAAAACGCATTTACGGACTTCAGATTCGAAAGGACAGTCAGGACCATCAACGAACAAATCGTCACCGTCTTACCTTGGAGGTGCCAAGACGGTTGCGCCATAATTCTAGTCCAATTAGGTAAGGAAATTTCAATTCATTACCATTTCCCATGCCATTTTAACCTTGTTCATGTTAAGCATATGGAAGCATGAGCTGTCCCCATTTTAAATCTGTTCAGACCGGATTTTGTTATCCTACCATCAAAAAGTCTGCATACATAACCAGGTCCTAATTATTACATGACCATTGGCGCCATGGCCAGTTTTCAAAACTTGAGGACATTATAACAATTAAAATACTTTTCTCGTCACAGATTGAAGTAATTTTGAGCATTTTATTTAGTGAACTGATTTTGTCGCATACTATTTCTTATTTACTATTTTACTAATATTTTTTTTGAAATGTGATTATTACTTTTACTTGGCTTTTTGTTGAATTATATTTCATTTTCCTCATACAATGAATATTTCAGTCAGGGTAATTTTTAGGAGAATACACCAGGTTAGTACTAGACTCTGGTTCCCAATTTTGGCCTGATATCTAGAGGAGATTTTATTGAATTGGGAAGGAGCCAGTAAGTGGCTCAACTTATGGAAGCGTTCCACAAGGAATTTATTTGAGCTGCGTCTATCTTTTTGCAATTTAAATTGCACAACATCATTTGACAAAACTCTCAGCGAATCTTTTGATCCTTGCTGTGAACTCCTAAAGACTATACAAGTTATGTTTCAATTTATACTTCAATTGTGTATTTTTACTTGTACCAACCACATGAAATATTATATTCTCTAAAATGCCAAATACTTGAGTTAAAATTGGAACTTTTTATTTCAACGCAATTTCTCTGTACACGTTACTTGGAACGCATAAAATTCAAATTCTGTAGAATGAGACAGGAAGCTAAAATTCTATAAAGTTTTTCACGAAAAATCGTCCCTTACTGCAGGATTTCATACATTGTCAGTAGCACTTGCACAAATCATGTAGTTATAAACAAATATATTTCTTTCCGGTTGTTTAAATTTTTTTAACTTTGGAAATTCTATGTGTAGATAACTGGAATCCAGAAACATTCCCTGTTGAAGAAGTGAAACGTATGGTAGTCATTCTCATTCTGCAATCTCTTCGAGACCCGATGACACAAGTGAATGGGTTCAAGGTCATCTTCGATGTCAAAAGCAATCCTATCAGGCATCTTCGGTACTGCACTCCACAAAATATCTACCTCATCTACCATGGACCAGAAGTAATTATTTAAACAAATGTTTCCCGATGATTTTTCATTTTTATAGCCGAATATTAGTTGTCCACTGTATTAGTTGCAGGAATTAATATATTACTGAAGTGGTCTGTGTAATAATTATGAAGTTAGATATTTTTAGTAAGATTTTTCCTGCTGTTTCTTACTTATTTCTCATAATCACATCATATAGCAACACTTTATATTTCTTTACCTCAAAACCTAAATTTCATTTTCTTGTCAAATAAATAAATAATCAAATAATTAAAAGTGAGAGAGAGAGAGAAAGAAAAAAAAACAAGCAAAACGAATTTGAAGTCAACTCAGATAACGCTTCAAAAAAAAAAAAAAGATTTTTCAAGAAATTATCCATTTCAAATAACGTTTAAAAAAAAAGAAGTTTTCAAAAGTAATAGGTTTTTTTGTCAAATATTTTTTTTAAAAGAAGAAAAAAAAAACCTGAAATCAAAAAAGAGTTAAATTACTTTGAGGCAGCTATCAACTACTTAAAAGGTAGAAATTTTACTTATGGACACGTTAATAGCCTGATGACATCGAATGCAATTTTGCATTGTGAAGATCTGTAAAATCTGCTTTCAAAACATTTCTTTTATTGCGTTGTTTTATGTAATACAACCAATAAATTTTTGTTGGCAATTGATTTTAAAAAATAATAAAAACCCTGAAATCAAAGAATTCAAAAGATTACTTTGAGATAACTGTCAACTACTTAAAAGGTACAAATTTTGCTTAAGGACGCGGTAACAACCTGACGACCTTAAGATCCGTTAGAGTATTCTTTCAACGTATTTCTTTTATAACCGTTGTTTTATGAATAGTTTTTTATGGATATATTCATTTTATAGGAATGCTCTCCAGGAAGATTCAAAGAAATTCATATAATAAATCAATCCTTGACATTCAAAGCAGCATGGTTACTCGCAAAACATTTCCTATCTGAAAAGATTAAGAAAAGGGTAAGTAAATTCTGCATTTTACTTATTTATAGTTACCTTTATTTCTCGTTACTTTATTCAGCAATACATATTGTATAAAAAGTTTAAAATACTCTCTTATTTGCATTTTGAACTTTTTAACCTTAAATTAGAGTTTAATGTCTTTTAACAACACAGCTTAATTAAGCAGTTAGTCACAGCCCCTAAGACAGGGCTAAGGCAGGAATGCATGCATTATGCTACTAACTCGTTCATCCAGAGACTGTAGTTTCGTCCTTATTGTGGACCCTTCAATCTGGAATAGGAAGTAACAGAGCTGGAGGCTGTGGTAGTTTTTATTTAATTTCAAGCCAAGTGTGGTAGTCTTTATTAAATTTCAGGTGTGACAATTTTTCATAAAAGCGTATAGTGGAATAAATGCCGCAATAACCAGAGATTCTTGACATATGAATGTTTTTATTAACTTTAAATTATAAGTGTAATGCCATAAAGTTTATGTATGACTGACTACCTATTCTATATGTATACCAAGTGTGATAATTATTATTTATATTATCAATGTCAGTAATTAATCATTAGCTTATTAAATATACTCAGAAAATATCTTAGCCAAACAGAAAAATACAATCCTTCACCGCTTTTATTGTCCCCAGGTTTTTTTTTTTTTGCTGTCAACACTGATGCAAACAGTTTAACATTCTCATTAACAATCTTTTTAAAACTAGCGTTCACGCTCAAAATTTAAATTCCGGTCTCGGTAGCACGGACTATGTTGCCAAAATAAGAATATGCTGTTATGACAATGGCCTAAACACAAAACTGCACCAACAAATACTCAGCCTTTTGACTAAACAATGGTTTTGTTGGCGAGCTGTGAAGCGGAAGCATTGGCGGAGTTTTTAAATGTGGTGAACTTATCACCACAGAAGCAGATATTCTCTTATAGACGAGAAGAGTGTCAAAAAAAAGCTGGTAGCTAATGTAAAATTAGCCTACCCAAAAATAGGCCGCAGCAATGGTAAGGCACAACTCGCAAATTTACGCCATTATTATTCCAGACTAATGAGTCCGCAATAAGGACAAAACTGTAGTCTCTGGATGTAATAACCGAGTTGGCGGTGCATTGCATGTAACATAGCTTAGTATTTTATCTTACGTTTTGAACTTCTCAGAAAGAATTTCGTCTGAGAATGATATAAAAATTCGGATTTTCCATTATAGCGATTAGAGAAAAAAATCCTGTTTAGCTTGATTGTTAGTGGTTATGTCCTCATAAAATTAAAAAAAAAAACAAATCATTTTTAGGGAATGAAAAAAATTTACACCTGAGCTAATATTTAGAAAAGTGCCAATTTGAGTCCCAAGTGAATTTTCACTAGTATTTCAATAACTAGTTAAAAAAATAATTTTCCCCAGAAAGAAGACAAGGTTTTGCTTTCATTTCATCTAATAACATCAGAAAAAAAAAATTTTTTTTTCTTCAGAAAATATTGTTTTTATACATCAAAAATCAGATCGGTAACGTGTCCCCAGTAGCAAAGCTTAGCATGCAAACAGGTCATGTGCACTTTCTAACTTCCCAAAAAACAGCACTTGCACGAAAAACGATTCTATTTTTACCCCTTTGTTAATATTTTACTTCATTTTTGTTTTAATCGATTTCTGATTTTCTAGCCGATGCGAAATAAGCGTGTCCCAAGTTCCGCCGTCAAAGTGGTAACAATAACTTCCGATCTATGTTTAGGCTCCCAAAATCATTTCCTGCACCTATACCACGTGATACTGAGTAGCTGGTGGGATGTTTTATCGAATCGTAATTAAAAATTTGCATTTCTGCATCAAAAATTGTATGTAAGATTTTTTAAAGTGATTTTCAAAAATGTGTGTCATTTGAGTCATCAGATCGGTTACACGCTCTAAAATGCGCAGTTTTTATTATTTTAAAAATTATTTTATATATAAGTATAGTCCTTTATTACAAGTGAAAAAACCACGTGTTTGATTTTGGTTTAGTGCGATCGACTCGGAAATAAAAAAAAAACTTTGTCAGTTTGTCAGATCGGTAACAGTCAGAGCGGTAACATTGAAAAACAGCGAATATGTTACCGAACTAAGTCACACGTTTCAGAATTATAAAAAGCAAAAATCATAGGTTTTAGCCATATATATTGAATATTTTTGTTCTTAAAAAATGAAAAGCAATGAGTTTTAGTACAATTGCTTCAATTGTGGTTTGTATGACCTTACAATAGAAGTTAGTAAAATAAGAAAAAGTGACACTGCATGAATTAAGTTAATTAATTATTATTATTTTATTTATTTATTTATTTATTTATTTTTTCTTGGTGCTTCAATTTCTCATAACTTCGCAAAATAACTGGATAATAACTAGCATGCTAAATTTGAATTTCTGATCAAGAAATTAAATTTCCTGCAACTAATTGAAGAAAAGCAAGCAGCATAGTTGTGTGTTGAAAAAGTTGAAGTTGTGTGTTGTTTCAAAACAAAACAAATGTTTTATTAGCTTGGATTTGGTAATCTCATAATTTCTTTTATCTAAAAACCTTATCGCTCATTTTTATTTCCAAGAAATGTTTTTTTATAATGAAATTTGATTTTTAGCCTAATATATATATTTTAATATAATTATCTTAATTCTATGTTAAAAATGCAAGGAAATGATATCATATTTAGAGATGTTAACGAAGACTGAGAGCATAAACTCAAATATGTAGCTCATATTAACATCAAATCTGTAACATTCATCAGATCTGTAATGGCTTAAAAGTGAGTAATCTAAGGAGGGGGTAAATAACTTCCTTGACCTCCCCCCTTTTATTTTCTTGCATTTAGACCCAATTTAGACTTAAAATCCAATATTAGTTTTTTTCTGCAAAAAAATTTTTTTTTCAGAAAACTCCAACTTCAAATTCGCACTTTTCTAAATATTGGCTCCTTTGCTAATTACAGAACTTTTTCATGTAAACGTAACACCGCCGCTAAGTGGCAAACTGTTGCAACACGTGGTGATCGTTTATTGGACGGTCGAAGAAAGACCCAATTTTAACTTGGTGTTCCTACTCTTTGTACCTGTAGTTAAATTTGACTCTGGTTGGAGTTTTCACAATTTAAATAATCTGATCCTCACACGACTTAAAATCCAATATTAGTTTTTTTCTGCAAAAAAAATTTTTTTTTTCAGAAAACTCTAACTTCAAATTGGTACTTTTCTAAATATTGGCTCACCTTACGAATATACAAAATGTACGGCTGTTGAATCAAAAATTCTTGTTCATTAAACAATACTTATAGTACACTACTTATAGTAAACAATACTTATAGCCTGGGTGACTTAAACATGAGCAAGTAAAGAATTATGTCGTGAAACAAGGCTTAAAGTCTGTCCATAAACTTAGCAACCAAACGAAAATTTAGAAGGTCGGATTTCAATAGCTCTGAATGAGCTGAACAATTGCGTATTGCATGCGCAATTATGATTAAACATGATTGAAAAGTGATTGAACTAAATTATAAGTTTGGTTAAAGTGTTCCACAACAATTCACTAATTAATCCATCTGAGGAACACAATGGCTTTTAGATTACCTTTGTTACACATGCAAACAATAATACAAACCGATACGTTTTCAATGGAAATTCTTAAGGAACCTTTCCTACCATTCTGTAAGTAATGCTAAGTGATTCCTGTTATATTGAACACAATATTGCGAGTAATGCTAAATTATAGCCAAGGGAGAAAAAAAGTACGAACTTCTGCCAATTGATATTTCCAGAGCTTCGGGCCTCACGCGATGAGGTATATTTTTACACTCATGGTCATATTCACGAGTCAATTTGGAACTCTGTCAGGCATCTGAACCACCAAATTTTAAGGGTGTGCACCCTTATATCCAATGTGACATTCACAGGTGGCGTAACAAATACCCCAGTGGTAACATGGTGGAACAAGATATTAAAGTTTGGAAAAAGTCAGTTGGCAGAGAAGTCTGAGAACTATTTAAGCCTTACTTAATAAATTACTGTCAAAAATGAGCAGGTGTTTTGTATTTTTTCAACTTCATATCTTTCCCCCTGTCTTCCCATCGCCATTTTATTTATTTAAAAGAAAGCAGTCCTGCCTTACAGTCCTTTTTTTTTTCAAAAATACGCCATCCCTTTGTACATATTCAACAATGTTAAATTTAACAAATTACGGGATGACGTATGTGAAAAGTACAAAACAACCCACATGGGTAAACATTCAGTTTGATATATACACAAGAAAAATAATTTTGGTTAATACTAAATTAAAATAAAAAAAAAAATAAGTAAAATATTTACATAATGGTAACGGAAAAAAAAAAAATAAATAAATAAAACAAATGAAAAGTGTTTTTAAAGGAATAAATAATAAAATATATAAATAACAAAAACTAAATGAAAAAGAAAAAAAATATATATATAAATAATAAAACATTATAATTAAAGAGAAAAAAAAGAAATGTAGATAATTTAATAAATAAATAGCAGAAAGAACAAGAAAAAGGTGCAGTTAATAGTATTGACGTTAAGAAAAAAAAAATAAATAAAAATAAAAATTATCCGAAAAGAAAATGCTCGTGGTCTATTAGAAAAGAAATAAGAGCAGTAATTTTCTTTTTTGCTGCAGGAAACGAATAATAGTTTTTTAAGTCTTGAGTCCAATTGCCTGTAGAACGAAGATGGAATGAAGAAGTATGAATACAATGCTGTATGTAATGTTGAGGATTTCCAGGTGCTTTGCATCTGCAGAGATCAGTATTTCTTAGGTGGAATCTTTTTAGGTACGAAGGAAATGGACCATGGCCAGTAAAGAAAAATACTTCATGTCTGTCTAAATTCAAAGGAGTAAATTTAACTTTGGAACGAATTTTATAGATTTCTCTTCCTGTAAGTTCTTGATCCCAACGTTCTTGCCAATCAGTCAGTAAGTCTTGTAATAATTTATGCTTTGCAAAACTTCTTGGAAATGGTAAAGAATTTTGTTTTGTTGGTACTAATAATCCATTTGCTGTTTGATTTGCTAGAAAATCAGCTCTATTGTTTCCATCAGAGTTTGAATGACCTTTAATCCAAGAAATTTTTATAGAATGGTGATTAATAAGTTGCTGTTGGATTTCAGCTATTAATGAGCTTGTTGGGTTTAGATTACTTATTGATTTGATGACTGATTGGCTATCACTGTACATAATTGATGGTAAATTATTATGAGTTACAGCATGATTTATTGCTTCTCTTAAAGCAAACGCTTCAGCTTGAAAAATTGAGTTGGAGACATTTAGAAGATAGGTGGTTTCGTTAGTAGGAGTTGTGCTATTTAAAATAAGGAAAGCAGCCGCTGTAGCTTGTTTTGTTTTCGAACCATCTGTGAAGTAACGGGATTTAGAAACATTATTGTTTGAATTGTCCAAATTTGATGAGTTTATTTTTAATGAAGAGGCTAAGGAAACACTTGGATGAAATAAAATTGTTTTGACTTTCTTTTCAAACGTAGACGATCGAAGAATTCCAAAATTGGTTACAACGTCCTTGTTAAGTCTAAGTAATGTTCCTATTTTTGCTTCGTAGGAAATTTGAATATCTAAAGGAGGTATACCAGTGATTATTTGTAAAGAACTATTTGCTGTTGTTGCGTAAGCTCCTGTTAAATTTAATAATAAAGGACGTTGCAATTTCAAAAGATTTAAATTTAATCTTGTAGTTGGATTTCTTGCCCAAATCGGAGCTGCATAAGCAATTATTCTGAGAAAAACTGAGTTGTACAAGCGTGTTCTGAAACTAATATTGTAACCCCAATATTTTCCTGCTAGGCGTCTTAAATGTTGTAAATAATTGGTTGATTTGACTTTCAAATGCTGTATATGTGGTAAGAATGAAAGGTTTTCATCCAGAATGATTCCAAGATATTTTAAAGTTCTAACTCTTTTAATTTTTTCAGTTCCAAATTTAATATTTTGATTCTTAGTTTTTCTTCTAAAAAGTAATAGACTGGATTTATCAGTTGAGACTTTCAAGTTATAATAATCTGCCCAATTTTTGAACTGTATAAGAGCTGAATTTGCCTCTTCTGCCATGTTCTTTATTGTCCCTTTAACTACGCCAATCACAAAGTCATCAGCGAATGCTTGAATGAAAACTCCTCTTGGCATTGATGTATGGAGTATATCTTCTGCTATTAATGACCACAAAAACGGGCCGCTGCAAGATCCTTGTGGAACACCTATTAATTGATTATGAGTTACAACTTCATTATTAGAATCCATAACTAATTTTCTGTTTTCAAGCAGACTATGAAGAAAATTTTTTAAAATTCTGGGACAATGCAATTGAGAAATTTTGTTATGAAGTTGAGGATGCGGAATGCTATCAAAAGCTCTTTGAATGTCCAACGAAATTATTAATTTATGACCAGTAATATTATAATCAAGGAGATTTTCCCAAATATTTTGCAAAGCATCTTCTGTTGAATATCCTTTTTTGAAACCAAATTGATTTTTTGGAGAAAAATGTTGGTAATAAAATTGAACTCTTTTTACAATTATTTTTTCTAAAAGTTTTCCTAAGGTTGGTAACAGTGTTATAGGTCGATATGAAAAAATATCTTTGATATCTTTCCCTTTTTTGAGAAATAAAATCAATTTACCTATTTTAAAAACATCTGGAAAATAAGAAAGCTCGAGGCATTTGTTGTAGAAGCAATGGAGTAGTTGTGGAAGTGTTTTAAAGATCAGTTTAACTATTGCGTAATCTATTGAATCAATTCCTGGGGCTTTTTTACAGTTACATGAATTCAAAGTATTTTTAATTTCTTCAACTGAAATTTCTGGTTCAGCATTTGAAAAATCGTTAAAAGACGAAGTCGAAGTTGTAGTGAACTGTCTGTTAGAAAATGGATTTATTTGTGGGATTGGATAAAGTTCATTTAAAATGAATTCCAAATTTTCTTTTAGAGTAGCTCCATCATTAAAAATTGGCAAAGTTGTTGGACGCCTAATTTTTTCAAAACAAAATTTATAAGCTTTACTGCCTTACAGTCCTGGCTACAATAAGAGGATATCTTCCTCCAGGTCGGTTATTGGCTATTCCTGACTAAGGAGTCCACAAAGAGGACAAAACTGCAGTCTCGGGAAGCCATGACCTAGCTGTGGGTGTATTTACTTCATTCCTGCCTTGTTATGATCAAAATATTAACAGTAGGAGAAAAGCAATATTCAAAGGAGCATATTCAAAGTTTTAAAACTTGCGCTTACGGGAAAGATGATTTGGTAACTTGAAAGTTCAAAATCAATTACATCATGCGCAGAAAAAGTAGCTATTTTGACTGGTACTAGTATTTTTATGCGAGTAAGCTTTCACAACCTAGCTTACGAAAGTGACAACTTTTACGTTTTTTAATTACTCCCTTCGGTAGTTGAAGTCTTACAAAGATCGAAATCGGTGCATTGGTTTTAGAGCTACGATGCTACAAATAGACACACAAATACGTCCCAATTATAGCCCTCATCCTTTTTGCGTCGGATGTTAAAGAGGCACACACATGAAAATGCATACATGAAGCTCCGTCGGTAAAATGTTTCAATTTTTTATTCTTTTCATGTAGACTCATTTTCACTCAACTCCAGAAACTTTGTTTAAGTTTTTTCCTCGTGCCATTCTGCCAACTCAATACGGAGGACTCCTGACAGATTACGACATGACAGACTGGCTGAAGGACGTGATGTCACCCCAGAAGTTGGCGACGCTTGGCGGAGGGATGGCGCAAACTGCAAATTAGTGATTTTTTGATCTCGAGCAAATTTTTTAGAGCTCCTTGCTATGGAAATTCTGCCAAGTTACTACTTGTAAAATATGTACAAAGGAAAATGGCGCATTGGTTTTGTTAAATATACATTTGTGAATGTGATGTGTAACTTTATTTATCATCTGTGATGTATTTGTAATAAAGGTTTTTAATCGATTTTTATGTCATGTAGTTCTTTCAAAAGGAGTTGTATTTCTAGCATTAAAATAACAGTTAAATTTAGTTAATCTACAAATAAAGCTTTCGTTTTAAAAAATTATAAATTTCTTCCAAAAAGAAAGCAAGCTGTAGTTCGATTTAACGACAGTTTTAATTAAAAAACTAGAGAAATCTGAAAGCAGGAATAATATGATTTTGCTCCGATGTCTTTACAAATATGAATATCCGTGTATTTAAATTGTGAAATCTTTTAGATTCTAAAATAATTTGTACTGAATGCATTGCTTTCTACATCATTAAAAGAATATCAAATGTTTTCATTAATTTCTTGTTGTTAAAGCATAATTATATGTTTGAATTGACAGAGTTTTTCTTTAATGGAAAAAAGGCGCCTTTTGTTAAGAAATAAAAAAAAATTCTTGAAGAGAAAATTTGAACATTTATCGTCAAAACCTTGCCACGTTTTCAAGAAAATACAATAAACTTCCTTTAAAGTTGTTTTGATGTATACAAAAAATTAATAAATAATAATTAAAAAGCACTTTTTTATATGAAAGTTTGTTATACATTGTTGTGGCACACACACGAAGTGATGGAGGGACTTTTGTCAAAAAATAAATAAATAAATAAATAAATAAATAAAAACAGTTGAGATATTAAGGAAAAGTAAATGGCATTAAAAATGCCAAAAATAAAACATTTGAAATAACTAGATTGGCGATTGATTCTACAATCATTTGCAGAAACACCAATCGATTTGTGATAAGACATGTTAGTTGTAACCTTGACAACTGTTGATACTTATTGATTCAGAAAAACTTCTAGATGAAAGTCGCTATACGAATCGAACTGTGCACTTGTTCTCGTAAAAATCTTGTTAATTTATTTATTTATTACTGTTTTGCATTTGCGCTTCTTTACTTCATGCTAAATTTTGCCCTAAAATGCTTACTTGTACAATATTTGCCCCTACAGAAGCCATGCGAGGACGAAATGACGTCTCGCTCAGGCTCAAAAATATTGAAGGAGTTATAATTAAAAAATTTTCAAATGTTGCGAGGAAACGCTTGATCTACGTAAAAAAAAGTCAAATTGTTCTATGAATGCAAATTATATTGCTTAATGAGTGTATATTGATGGTATATACCATCAATATACACTCATATACACCATCAATAAACATTCATACATAAGATGCGAATCAAATGAAGCAAAAAAAAAATCTATCAACGGTAGTAGGTGGACGATATACATATCCAATTTGAAATGCTATTTCATCTCAAAAAAAAAAAAAAACATTTACCAGAAAAAATCGTACAGTTTGACATGCACTATCCCCCCTCTCTTTCCATTTTATTCTCCCCCAAAGGATGTTGACTAGTTTTAAAACTCGTCCGAAATTGCGAATCAGGGACGTCATTTCAAAGTTTTCCGGTATGCAAAGGGTGCATACACAATGTAGAATTTATCAAAAAGTGGCAAAAGCCACGCCCACTTTAATGCCAATACATTGATTTCCAAAGTAAGGGGGGGAACCGACCCCCTCCCCTAAATGACGGGCCTGTTGCGAATGTATGGGTAATCAGTGGCGCGTTTACCGTGACACAAATGTCACAATTATGAAGAACCCTCAAAAATACAGTGGCCCCGAAAGGGATATAAACCACCATGATTCACCCATTGTCACGTAAAAGTAAAAATTAAAATAAATAAATTTTAAAAATGAGTACTATATTTTAATTTTTTTAATTATTTTAATATTCAAAACAAAAATTGTTTATCGAAATGCAATTACGAAATTCATAAACGAAAATATATTATGTACTTTAGAGCGCATACGCATACATGTGTCCTAAATTTCTCTCTCGAAAAATCTAATTTACTTTTGTAATCAATCAAAGAAAATGTCGTTTCTTTGATTTCATTCAAAGCAATAAAACTAAAAACTTTTCCGTGTATTACTTATTCCTTGTATATCCTTAATCTCTGAAATTAAAATTTAAAATGCATCCATTGGGATTAATTTATTTTCTATTGTCTTTAAATATCCTGTACGAATTTATCGACAAACATAAAACAATTGCATTCCAAAATAAAATTAACTGACAGCGATGACAAATCTTCGAACGGATCTTTCACGTATTGATGGAAGACTATTTGTTACAATCAAAATGAAGAAGACGTTCTTCTCAGCATTCGAGTGACGTCATTAACCCTTACGGTATTTTCTCCCGCCAACTTTTGATTGGCTTCGAGCCGTTCGAAAGCAGAACAAGCGACTGGCCCGCTGACCAAGTAAGCAAGAATTAAGGACAAAGTGAATCTTCCTTCAGATCATGTTGTTCGTGATGCTTAAAGTTCGTTTATCCATGTGGCTCTCGTAGCAAATACATGTCAAAGTATGGGTATTTTGCAGTATTTACCATCCTTATTGCCGTTTGTGGCTCTGCTGTATATGCGAGCTCAGGACTCTGTAGCGCCGCTGACCAAAGACAAATGGGATACCGAATATGATTACATTGTTGGTAAGTCTTTGAATTATTTTCAGTTTTAGCTTGAAACAATTTTCTCGGACTAAAAAATTTTGTCAAATCTGTTCATGTACTTGGCCATATTGAGTTTTGTCATTCATTTGTAGTGAGTGGCATTTATGTCTTGTGGTTATATGGCAATCTTAAATTACCATTGCCATATTTCTCCCATGTTCATGAGTTAAAATCTTACGACAAAAGTTCATCTTAAAGAGCATTACTTGTACTACAATCCTGTTATTTATTGAATTTAATTGCACTGTATACAAATATAATTTTATTTTAGCGGGATCGTTATAATAGTTTCTTAAATAATTTAACGAACTTATTCAACATAACCAAATACTTTTATGTATTTCCTCAGGGATTCTCATTTGCGAAAATATTTTACAATAGCTTTGTAAATAAATAACGTTTTGAAATAATTACTTTCGAACTTTAATTTTACCGTACTTGTACTATTACCACACAAAAATTAGTATTTGATGAAGCTCATTTTTCCTATCAAGGCTTTCCAACAGGGTCATGGCACATTCGTCTAATAAATTTTGTCATTGACATTTTCAAAGGTATTGTTCCCTTTTTGAGGGCGCTTAAATTCTCTGGGGGCTGTTAGGTGGATGCGCCCCATTGTTTCATTGGTATTTCTACTGAACATTTTCGTTTAACCTTCCTGTAGCCTTACATTTAGTTGTGACCGAATAAAAATTCATGACTTGTAAATACTGATCTTTTCCTGATGTGTTTACTTAAATTAAGCTGAAATATTACATATGTTTCAAAGGAGGACATAAATTATCATAACCTCTTTTATCATAACATCTTTCCTTATGATCGTTTTATTTAATTTTTGTTAATTGTTTGGCCTTTGACAATCTGTAAGCATGAACTAAATTCTCAAGACATTGAATGAAAAAGCACGTAGCACCTTGATTATACGTGTGTTGTTCTCTGAAATGTTTTAAACAGAACTGAGTATTTTGCTGCAATATTGCACACATAGCTATTAAAAAAATCTGTAAGATTGATGACATCAACTTTTAGCCATAAACAGCTTTTTCGTAAAGAATTTTAAATATATATTTTTTAAAAAGCATTTGTATGTACCGAACAGTTAAAAAAATTCATTGAAATGGCTGCTTGTTATGAAATAAATACATTTTTTCCAGAAAAGTAAATTTTCAACATTTAAATGCATAAAAATAGCAGAATACTGCAACACATATTTCGGCTTTACAAGGAATGCCTTTTTCATTGCAAAGAATGAGAAATTACGGGGAAAAAGCCATCCGATAAAAGGTACCGACTGTTATACCAACTGTCGGATATTTTTACACCCATTAGCTCACATTTTGTACATTGAAATAGACGTTCCTTGTAACTCCGGAACACGTGTCTGAAGCATTCCATTTTCTAATTTTGAGTGTGGACTCATTCCACGTCAAATCACCTTATTTCAATAGTCGGCCGTGCCATCATGTCTCGGATTTTGTTCAATATTTTTTTACGCATAGATACCTATGAGATAAACTCAAATTATTTTTTTTTAGATTTTTTGAATAAAAATTTAGGATTGTAGAATTTTTTGAAATTTTGATTTTTTCAGAATTTTTGCTTTTTTATTTTTGGTGTGCATTTTGAAAAAGCTCTAACTTCCTCATTTTTCATTCAATTGATCCAGTTTACGTGTCATTTTAAAGCTAATTATTTTCTCCTTCAATATTAGTGACAAAAATGAGATTGTGAAAAACAGAATTTTACCAATGGTCCTCTGAAGTCAGATTTTGTGTTTTTTCAATTGGTATGTTCAATAGGTCATATCTTCGGAGTACCAACTAAGAACTGCACAATTTTTTTTTCAGTGATGACAACATCATATACTTTTTATATATAAAAACTTAGGAGGGTGTTTTTTGTTTTGGAATAAAAAAATCAAGTGTTTTTTCAGTTGGTATGATCAATAGGTCATATCTCCGGACTTCCAACTAAGAACTGCACGACACTTTTTGTGTTATGACAACATCATACCCTTTTTATGTATAAGAAATTAGGGTGCTTTTTGCAGTTTTGGAATAAAAAAATCAAACTATTTTTTTCAGTTGGTATGGTCAATAGGTCATATCTCCGGATTACCAGCGAACAACTGCGCCATTTTTTTTTCCATAATGAAAACATCATGATGTTTTTATGATCAAGAAATTAGAAGAAAGTTTTTTTTCTGTTATTTTGAAATAAAAATATAAGATGTTTTTTTCGAAAAACTTTACTTTAAAATCAACTTTTGAAACTTTAATTTGAGATTCACTCAGCATCACACGCCACAAGTAGATGAAAATGTATCCTATTTATTACATTCAAATGCTTAATGGTAGTTTTATATTGTTCTATTGCTTGCATGCTTTGATAGTGAAAAGTCACTGCATAATTATTTTACTCTTCAGTAATCATTTGCTAGCCACTCCATCAACTGATAGGAATTACGATAAAGTGAACTGGAATGTCTTTAAATATACTTTCATTCATAGTTTAACAAAAAACGACTCGCGAGCTCTTGGTGTTTGGAAAAATTTTGTATTTGGTTTCCCTTATTCTGAAACCTACGTAACATTTTATAATTTGTTATCAAATGAAAGCATAAAAATTTCATGAATAACAATCTTTATTTCTACGATGTTCCGACAGTAGCAACAAACGGTTTTTCAAACACAGAAACCTTCTTCACTAATATACTCTTCGTGTCTAATGGCTTGAAGAAGTGATTCTCTCTGCTGCCTACTATTCTTAAGGCTCTTTCATATCTTTGCTTTAAAAAATCTTCATTTGCAACCACTTCTACTGCTGTAACGAAAAACATCTGTATCCCCTTTATGTTTTGAGAGGCAAATTGAAATAGATCATGTGCATTTAAAATCTGTCCTTCGACAGTTCTTTGAAGACTTGCTCTTATCGAAAGCCGTTTTATTGTGCCCCTTACTCCATCGCATGCATTCTTGCCATGACTCGTGGCAAAGAAATGCCATTCAGCTGCCATGTCGTGATCGTCCTTGTGATAGCATAGTTTTTTTTTAATTTTACGGAGTTTTTAAACTTGTCGAAAACTTAATTTTTAAAGAAATTTGTTTCAAAAATTCAATTTTTTTTTTAAATTTCAGAACAAAAAACACCCTTCCAATATCTTGATCATAAAAACATTATGATGTTTTCATTATTGAAAAAAATGGCGCAGTTGTTAACAGATATGACCTATTGATCATACCAACCGAAAAAACACGTTTAATTTTTTTAATTCCAAAACTACAAAAAGCACCCTCCTAATTTTTTAAACATTAAAAGGGTATGATGTTTTGATAACAGAAAAAAAAACATCGTCATATCAACTGAAAAAACACGTTTGATTTTTTTATTCCAAAACAACAAAAAACACCCTCTTAATTTTTTATGCATAAAAAATATATGATGTTGTTATCACTGAAAAAAAAAATTGTGCAGTTCTTATTTGGTACTCCGGAGATATGACCTATTGAACATACCAATTGAAAAACCACAATCTAATTCCAACTGACCATTGGCAAAATTCTATTTCACAATCTCATTTTTGTCACTAATATTGAAGGAGAAAATAATTAGCTTTAAAATGATAACGTAAACTGACTTAATTGAATGAAAAATGAGGAAGTTATAGAGCTTTTTCAAAATGCACACCAAAAATAAAGCAAAAATTCTGAAAAAATCAAAATTTCAAAAAATTCTACAGCTCTAAATTTTTATTCAAAAAATCTAAAAAAATTAATTTGAGTTTATCTCATAGGTATCTATCCGTAAAAAAAAATATTGAACAAAATCCGAGACATGACGACACATAGCCTTAGGCAATTTCACGTGGAACCCTGTGCGTTTAAACGTTGAAAATCATTACTTGACTTATAATTAATTATTACTTTTGATACCAACTCAAAATTTTACGAATTCCCTTTATGGTTCAAAAGAAAAACTTTTAAGGTAGTAGTCTGGTAACTTATGCCTATTTTCATGACTTCTTTGGAGGGTGGTTTTTTATAGGAAAATAAAAATGAATTATCTTGAATATTAAAAGTGTTTTTATTTACATATTGAAAATATAAAAAAAAATTGAAAAAATTTAGTAGTTTATTACTATTATTATTGTCCCTCGAAGTTGGAACCTCAAAAAATGCACGTGGGTTGCCCGGGTGATTTTGGCTCTGGATGTTATCTGAAATCCAGATTCTTGATTATTCTTAATCTATAGACATGTCATTTTGGTCGGAACTACTGAAGTTAAATTTCAAGGGTAAATAACAAAATGGCGGACTTTAAAAAAAAGTCCTTTTATTTTAGCAAAGAAAGGGTTGTAAAATAAAAAGTTAGGGGTGAAAGAAATTTTTTTTAGTGCCGACGAGATCTATAAGTGTGTAGAACAGCCTGTTAAAATTTGAAAGCAATCGGTTCAGTAGAAAATAGTTAGGACCCGGGCCGACCAGAAAAACAGTGTTTTGAGAAAAACGCGTTTAACCCTTCACTGCACGGTGTGCCAGATCTGGCACAAACCAAATAAACCCTCCTATATTCCTATGATTTTTAAATGCAGTTAAACTGAGCTTGGTGCCCCTTCTGGAACATTGCTATAACAGTTTAGTGTGATTTTTATGCACTAGTTAGCTGCACTAGTCTAGGTATTACAGTTCTTGCTTTTAAAAAAAAAAGGGTCTGCATTTCCGTTAGAAGTGTGCTTAGTCATTATTTCCTTTGTTCCAAAAATGTTTAAATACACTTAGTGGAAAGTTTGTTTATACCACTTATGACACAAAAACATTGATTATTACACTTATCGGTATACAAAGCATATGCTATGTGCTTTGTGCCATATATAGAACAAACAATTAAAACATCATTTTTGGTGCACATTTTTAAGATTAATTTTTTTCTTTATTTTTCCTGAACTCAGGGCTATTTAAAAGGTAACAAATGATTTTTTTCATGAAAATATAAAAAATCGTGCAGTGAAGGGTTAAAGTTCAACAACAAACTCCGTGGCGCTCTAGGAAACTCGTTCTAGCTCCCATAGTGTTTCGAATTTCTGTCTGAAGTTTTCACAGTATATTCTCAAGACATTGTACTTTCAAATTAAGCGAAAAAAAAATTTTTTTCGATTTTCTTAACCCAAGTTACCAGGCTACAACCTTAAATAAAATTACACTATACTGGAAGCACAGACTGACAAATCGTTGTGTTTAACAAATAAAAATAAATCGTAACATTTTTTGAGGTATTATGATATATTTTCAGGCTGATCGTTTCACACGTTTTCTTAAAGCTCTCAAAAATTTTGAATTTCAGAAAAGGAAATTGTCCTGTACTTCCTTTTCTAAGACAATATTAAAACCATTTATATTCAGTTACCCAGATTGCACTACAGTATGTTTGCAGTTATAAATTATAAAATCTTGTATAATATAAATGATTAAATTTAAAAACCACTAATAATTCCCAGTCAGTAGAAAATATAAAGGACTTTATACTTTCAATTACTTTACGCTAAATAGACAGCACCTCGATAATATTTAGGTTCGCAGACCTTTATTTAGCGCAATTAACGATTTTGTTTAGTTGCACTTACGCTTCGATACAAAAAAAAGCTCAAATTCGGATGCAGGTACTTAAATGTTATGGTGTTGCTTTATTCATACACTGTTATGTGGGGGATTCCCTGTAAACTGGTAATTGGCTGTCCGGACTGAGTATTTTAAAAATAATAAAGTGTAATAAAGTAATTATCGCTCTTAATGCAAGTAAAGCATTAACACTTTGTGGCCCAATTGCATTTGGAGTGATAACAATTAAATTTTTTTTTTTTAGAAATTATAAACGCTCCAAAAACAGTCCCGTGGCTGTCCCAATCCCATAGTCTAACTGTTAAAGATAGTATTTCAAAAAACCTATTAACACTACATAAATTTGGCAATTAATATCTAAAACTAGAAAAATGAAGCTGTATTTTTCTTATGAAATAAGTTATAATTACGTATTTCTAAAACTTAAAATTGTCATGTAAATTCTGTCCGGAATCTTTTTTAACAGTCTCCTGCAACAAATTCAAAGCTGTAATACGAAAAATCTATAACTTTTGCAAATTCTTTTTGGCATGAAGTTTAAAGTAATCAGTGGGAATTTGCCGCAATCGCCGAGAACGGAGTTGAAACGCTACTTTGCTTTGTTTAAGAGCCACATTTGTGGTGAAAGTGTGCATCAGGGTCGTTGCGAAAACAGTCCTCTGAGAAGTGATTTTATTAATGTCAATTAATTTAATTATAAAACATTAGTTATTATGTCCACAATTTGTGCTTAAATATATAGGTAGTCTCGTAACGAATTATGTTCCAATAGTTTCGCAGATATTACGCAACAAAGAGCAAAAACGCAGTCACCTGGCACAGTCCCCTGCCTAGTTATACTAGACGGGGGACTTACCCCATATCATGATTTATCAGAAAAACAAACTTCAATTGGCCCTCTTTCAAACCAAAGTAATAGATTCATTTTCTGAGCAATAGTATTATAATTATACGAACATTTTAAAAAACCGTGCCCGGACAGATTTCATGTGAAAAATGACGATTTTACAGAGAATCGCCCATGTATTTAATAGTTTGAATGTTTGAATTCATATCGCCATCTATCTCATTCTTAATCGGTATAATGGTTGAACAGCTAAAATATGAGTACCAAAATTTGTTATTGACAGAATAAAGACGTGATAGCTTTGGTTTCCTTATTTATGATACTTTTATTTTTCGAAAATAACACAGCTAATGACAGAATCTATGAGAAATTATCTTGAAATAGTTGAAACATGTATTCAAAAATCGCAGAAAGTCACGTGAAATTGCGTTTTAGTTACTGCATTTGATTCAACAGCTAACGATTTCATCTCAGCAACGAAATCATAAAATTGTATAAGACTGTTCTTATGGACATAAATTAATACTCAGACATAATGATACTAGTATCGGAAACTATTATATTTTAAATTAATACGAAACAAAGTTTACAGCGCGAGAAAATTATTAATACACTCAAGCCAGTCCAAACCGCATTTTTCCGGATACTATCTAAAATTTAAAAAAAAATGAATTAAAATGCCACTCTGAACACACGCGTTTTCGAGATGATACCAGAAAAACATGCTTCCTTCTTTCATTATCAGAAAGTCTAAAATAGCAAAACCTTTATCACTCATCAATGGGTTTCAATATAATATGTTGATAATATAGGTTCTGGAAACTTAGCAAAAAAACAAACCGTATAGAAGAGATAAAGATTCAGAAAATTCCCGAACACTTCAATTTTGACGTTTCAAGTAATTTGTTGCTTAAGATTTTGTTTCATGAAAACAGATTTGAAATGGAAAACAAATGAAAATTATGTATTTCTGCAGCTTGTTTTTCAATTATTACGATAGAATTTAATTATTTCTTCATCAAATTCCATGATTGACCCCTCCTTTTAAAACTTATCTTGACGACTTTTGAAAAAAAACTGAACCACTTGTTTTTTTGTCAAAAAAGAAAAAAAAATCTGTTTATTACACAACTTTAATGTGTAAAAATTGAAAATTATGATGCAGCGGCGCGGTAGAATAGAGCGTTAAGAAAGAAGATCGTAGGTTCGGTATGGGTTTTGTCACATTTAATTGATCTGTTTTCCCTGTTAATTTTCATACAAATTTCCAAGAATATGTGGTCAAAACTCATCGTGGATTTTAAACCACAGTTGTGCTGTTGCATTAAAGGATGAGAAGAAAATGCTTATTTTAACACAAAAACATTTCTTAAAGGTGCTTTTTTCTTTTCTTTTTTGTTTGATTCCTTAATACCTTACAAAACTACGAAAGTTACATCGTTTTCTTTTAAATCGGCAACAAGTAATTATGCACTTTTTGCCTGTTTTTTAAAAAATTACAGTTAAACAAAATCGAATTTTTGAATTACTACTATCAAGTGCGCAAGCTACGAGCACGTCAGCTAGGATTACTTTACTTCGTTAGTGCGTAAAATATCAACAAAGCTTTTACTAAAGACCAATTTCTTACTTAAATTAAGTTTTGCATGTTTTATAATTCTATGCATATCAACTTAAATTTTGAAATTTATATCTATTGTGCAAAATGAACCTAGTCTTATTAAAACACTAGTTCGGATTTGGATGATATATTCATTGAATTTTTCTATAAATAGATCCGTCAGTCTGTGGAAAAGAGTTTTAGTTCCAAACATACAAACAATAAAAGGGGAAGGTATTGTCTTGTATTTATTTTGAAACTCTGTATTATAACAACGTGCTAATTTAAATTTATTTAAGAGAGAGAAAAAACTCAATTTATTTCTTTGTGTAATATATTTTTCTATTCTTTCAGAACAATACCTAAAGACCGCCATTTAAACCATTTAGTACAATGCTTCTAATTTAATGCATTGCCATAAGCAATTTTTCCTATTTGAAAAACAAATCCCAACCCCCTTCTTTTTTGTACGAAATTGAAAATCTTTTGGGCAATTCCATGTTGTCGGACGTAAAAAATGAAGAAATATTTTTTAGTTTTAGTTCCATTTATCAAATATAAATTGAATAGAAATAATTAAGTTGGTATTCAAAATACTCAGTACATCGTAATGAATAAAAATCATGTTAGTTTTTTAAAATAGATCTCTTAAATAGAAATTAAGAAGATTTAAAGAGTTGGTGTCGGACGTAAACGCACAAATAGTAAAATTGGAGATTCACCAAAAAATTACTGAAACTCTGCGAATTGGCTTACATTTTAATTTCAAAAACAGCTAAGATCGATAGTATACTTATGATTAAAGCATATTTTACAGTATTTTAATGATATTGTTTTGAATAAAAATAACTTGGAACTACTTTTTCCTTGGTGTCGGACGTAAATTTGCGGTGTCGGACGTAAACTCTTCGAATTGGACCTAAACCGTTGTTCCTAAATATAAATACATGCCAATGATTACAGTTTTAAATAAGAAAATTAGCTTAACATTTATTCCTAGGTCACATATATTATTTTTTAACATTTAAAAGGGTTCATCAAATTTAAACTGCCCTCTTTTTCCTGTTGGGATCGGAGGACGAATACGTTTATAATGTCCCGTAATTTGTAAAATATTTTGTCCTCAGTTCTTGGCCATTTAAAATAGCCTTTAGAACTATGCATGACTGATACTACAATGTAATTTGCAATTTTTTTGGTGATACATCCAAGGCAAAACTTGGCATCATGCGTTACTACAAAGCAGTCATTGATGTTTACTGTATCAAGATCTGCAGATTCTTTGATCCCGGAATTATCAGATTCTGACATAGAAAATATTGGTACTGTTCTTAATTTGTCATCACGTGATATGTCACCAATTTGAACTTGATTGTGTCCAACTGATTTGACAAAATGAGCAGATTTGATGTTTGGAATATGGAAAACAGCTTTCCAGTGCTGATACAAATGCTTTGTATCTATGTGAAAATCTTTTGCTAGAATATACTTTATATGCATATTTGGATTTAAAAGTGATGCAACTTGAGAAAATTGCTCCGCTTTTGTCACCGTCATTTTTCCTGCTTTAAAGGGGTGCCAAACGATTTTTTCACAGTGCCTCCTATGGCATCAACCACCATCAACCAGAAAATATGAATATTAGTCAGTACACTGATAAAAAATGTAAGCATCCACTTGTACAAATCCAACTACGAAATCCATGTGTTCTGACTCTTTGCGAAACAGAATACAGGTTGTGTTGTGATGATCCAGCCTTTAAAACTTTAGATGAATACTTAGAGTTGGGTTGCTGTTTTTTTCAAAGCAATAATATGTATATAAACTTTTATTAATTCAAGAGTTCCCAGAACAACTCAGATGCATTGTAATTGTCTTAATATAAATGTCTCATGAGAAGAAAAAAACTTTAAAAGTATTATTCTGGAGCAAAATTTACTATTTAATAAGTAAATTTAAAGTATATGTATGCACAGTAAAACCAAAATTTTTTTTTTAAATCATGTTTCACTTTAACTTTGTAATTAAAGGCAAAATATGGAGAATCACAGTTGTAAACAAGTGTTATATAAGGAATGTAACAGTGTCGGACGTAAACGGTGTCGGACGTAAAAAAATTCTTTACGTCCGACACCTAGATTTTAATTAAAAATATTTACTTGTCACAAAATGTTAATAGGTTACATCAATGAGACCAAAGATCTTACTTTGTATACAAAGTTAGATGTATGTAGCTTTAAAATTATTGGCCCAGCATAATTAATCGTACATTTTGGTGTCGGACGTAAAACACTTAATGTGCCCCACGGGAATTATGTCACAAATCAAAATGAATTATATTCTCACACATTTTTGCAACATCACCTGATGTACATTGAATATTTAAATAGTTATTCGTCTTAATTCATAATTTTAGTATGTATATTTTGGAAAAAACAGAGCTTCTTTGAGAGTCGTCAAATATAGTTTGAAAACGCTGTGGATGTTGACCTTAGTTTGACCTCTTGTAACTTAGTTAAAACTTAAGTTATCAAAATTTAGACATGAATTTCAAAATATACAACTCTTTACCTTTAAAATGATACCTTGTTTGTTTAGAAATATTAATTTTGAAAATTTGACCATCTGGTCGACCTTATCGTGGAATTGCCCTTTTGTGGATAAAAAGCAAAATGTTACAAATATAAACCGTACTTTATTTTCTCAACTTGCGGAAATTTGAGATTGAACCGAAGTTAACGGAGCCACAACCTTTTGAAAGGTTAAAAGAATGAGGTTTTGTGGCTTTGTTTCAAAAATAAAACACTGAACATCCTTTAACAAATTTCTTTTAAGGACATTTGATGTTTGACCATTTCTTTTAACCTCAAAAGTCCACCATTTTCCATTTAATTAGAGAAACTATTTTTTTAAAAAAGTGCACTCTTCATGCGCAGCTTACAAGTATTTTTGGTTAAACAAATTTATCCGTTTATGAAATATTCCTAATAAAAAAAACTAATATCTATTGGTAAATAGCCACTGGTATTTCCAACATTCTGCACATAAACTCCTGTAGCGTATAAACGCGATCTATTTCAATTTACAAAAGCGATGCCGATGAATAGCCTAAGCTATCTGAAATATGTTTCATAGGCCTTTCTTTGTAAACTCGTTATCGGCTGTCCGGACCGAATGCTTTAAAGATAATAAAGTGTAATAAAGTAACTATCTCTCTTAATTCAAACAATGCATCAATACTTTGCAGCCCAATTTTATTTGGAGCGGTAACAATATAATTTTTGTTATTAGAAATTATCAAAAAAACACGGTTCAATGGCTGTTAAAACCTATTGTCTAACACTTAAAAGTAATATTTTAAAAAACTTATTAACACAACATAAATTTGGCAATTAATATCTAAAAATAGAATAATGCAACTATATTTTTTATGAAATAAAGTCCAGTTTCGTATTTCCGAAATTTTATATTGTAAGATATGTGTTGTTCGGAGTTCTATTAAACGTATCCCTGGCCAAAATTCAAAGCTACAATCGAAAAGAAATTCTGTTACTCTTGCAAATGTTTTTTGGCATGAAGTTTGACGTAATCAGTGTGAATTTGACGAAATTGCTAAGAACGGTGTTGAAACGCCACTTCGCTTAGTTTCAGAGTCACATTTGTGATGAAAGTATACATCAGGGTCGTTGAGAAAGCAGTCCTCTGGCAAGTAATTCATAATTAATTAGTTTAATTATGAAACATGTTATTTATTATGTTAATCATTTGTGTCTAAATTTATGGGAAGTTTCGCAACTAATTATATTCTAATTATTTTGCAAATATTAAACAACTAAATGAAAATAAACAATCCCCTGGTGATAATCCCCTGCCGAGAAATACGGCAGGGGGCTTGTTCCCTGTCTTGATTTATCAGAAAAACACAAATTTTAATTGGCCCTCTTTTGCGCCAAAGTGATAGATTCATTTCTAGAATAATAGTATGATAATTAAACAAACATTTCAAAAAAACATGCCCGACACTGTTCTGTACTTAAAATTACGAGTTTACAGACAATTGCCCAAATGTAACCAGAAAGAGACTAATAAAACAAAATTGTACGCGAAGCGTACTTAAAGTGTTTTTTATAGAATAGCTCTACTATTCCTACTAATCAGCAAAACTATATCGGGCTTATTGTCTTTGATGCAGGAATCACTTACTGTTCACTTGCTCATTAACACGTCTTGCATTATAACTTTTTCCAATGAACCCGTGGATTTCGTAACTGGTAAGCGTAAGAAACTCATCCGCACCAAAAGTTACGTTTTAAGAAGAACTTATTTGATTTACTTTTCAAACGGTTTTTATGACACTAATTTTACGCCAAGCTAAAGCTCACTTGCTCGAGCAAAATTTATTAAGAACTTGTAATAGATAACGCAAAATGAGCAAAAATAAATAACTAAGAGAAAGATGTTAAAATACTAGTTTTGAATATTAATTAGGCTATTTGTAGGGTAAGGGCAATCAAGGGAGATATTTATCTGATGTCAAGGGCGACGAGAGACAATGTCAAACTAGTCGGAAGCTAGGGACACTTCCTTTGAGGAACCCAGCTCGGAATAGAAGTACACTGTTCAACACAATTAGGGAAGCACATGATTTTAACAAAATTAGTCAAAGATGCACATGAAGATGTATCTTTTAATGTTTTTTCCATATTTTTAAAGGAAAAAATCTTAATTCCAAAATTGTTTTTAAGTATTTTTTTCTGTATTGTGCATAAATACGCGTGCACTATCCATTGTATGTCAATCCGTTGCTGTCTCGCACTGTTTTCTGCACTTTTTGCTTGCTCGCTAATTGTTTTGAGCAGTGTAGAATCAATTTGACAAGTTTTTACAGGGGAAGGAGGAACCAAAACAAACTGACAAGGAGGTCAAACGCTCGGCTTCCCTGTCTGATGTTAGAAATCGATATTGGTAATTCAGAAAATTAACTCGTTTTTGTTTTCCCATCACAACTGTCTTCTGTCACTCAGATAAAAGGTTTTATCATCTTCATTAAATAGCCGCAACTCAAAACTTATAACATTCTTTATGTTTTATTCATGTGTTAATTAAATATTCAGTATTTTTATTGCTAATTGAGACGAGTGACACTTGCCATTATATGTAGGTTGTAGCGAAAGCGGGACAATTATCTAACTGGTTCATCCCTATTTACGGCAAGTGAAAAGGTCGAAGCTTCCCCTTCAGCTAGAATATTCTGACACGTCATTAACAGTTAGACGAAACCAGATTGATGGCTGAAAGTTATAGCCGCACACTTATTCCAAGAGCAGGCATAGTGTTTTTTCGTGATTGACTTATTTTGCTGCTGCCTCTGACATTCGATTGTTTCTAATGAGATGTGTTGCTGATGAGATGTTTTATTCTATTTGTGCCTTTAATATCTATTTATTAAATGATACTAATGAAAACTGACTAATTATGGCACTTTTATTATTTTGAGAATTAACTTTTCGAAATTTTTCACACAACACAAATTTAAATTCATTAATCTTGCGATTGAATGGGATGTTTCCGTTTTAAATCGGATACATTTTAAAAGTACTTTATTGTGACTTTTTGAAAATTCTTCTTCAATGAGTTGTATTCAAAGTTGATTAAATTAAACCCTATTCATGATCACTATATTCAATGAAAGCTCCTTTTTTTATGCCAAAAAATTCATAGTTTAAAAAATATATGTAGTCATTCTAGGACCGTAATCAGATATTTGCTTTGGGGAGGGTTTGACCAAACACATTTATCGTGAAATCAAATTTGTCTATTAAATAAGAAATTCTGATGTGTCTACATAATTTTACCCCAGTTTCAAATTCGATGAGTGTTTAAGAACTCAAAAGAATAGATGCTTGTACTCATGTATGTTCATTCGAAGTAATACTCGTTAAATTCATATGTATTTGTGTCATTCCATAGTGACTAACGTAACATTCAGAGCTGATTTTGTAACTGTTTTTACTTGTAACTCAGAGGAAGAAAAATATTTTTTTTGTTATGCTGATGGATTTACAACATACATGGTATCTATGTATTATTTCTGTCAAGAATTTAAAACAAAATTACTGACAGTAGATATTTTTTCAACCAAAATAGCAGCGTGACTAACATAACATTTTTGCAACCCTTGAAAATTAATGCTCATATTATGAGGCAAACATTTCTCAAAGTTAAGCAAGTGTAAAAAATTGAATGATATATTTCAAAAATATGTAAAGTTGGCTTTTAAAAACATAAAACACATTTATTAAATCTTAATTTTTTTTAGTCTTAAGTGTCATTTTTACTCAAGATGGAGTGTGACTAACGTAACGTGACTAACGTAACCGTCGAATAACAAACAGTAAACACACTACAAACTATTTATTATGGCTAATCTCAGTGATAATTTCAATACTTTTTCAATTTTTTTAACTTATGTTGTATGATTTATATTCATTTATTTATTTTTTGATACTTTTTTCACTTCGGTATATATTTTTTTCTTCTGAGGTTTACATTTCTATGGAATGACCCTTTTGTCCCCCATGAAATGTGTTAAATATATAGTTAGGCACTTCCAAATTTAAAGAATTTTCATGTTTTTTTTTTTTTTTTTTGGAGTCAAGGACTCGAAATCTGAAGAAAAATGCAGTATAGTAGGGTATGATGCTCGTAATAACTCCAATAAAAGCAAATAATGCATATAAAAGCACTCAGTTGATACAATTCTTCGATCATAATAATTTCATTCTTCAAATGAATTTGAAATAAATAATGAATGGAAATATTTTTTTCAACAAAAATAATTCCAAAAAAATGATTTTTTAGGAAACTTTTTTTTAAATTTCGGAAGGGGTCAGTACCTTAAAAACCCACCCCGTAAATACGGCCCTGAGTCATTCATATCTCCTTAGTTTTATCCCGTTTATGAATTTTTTTAGTCCGACGAAGCATGTTCAAGTTGATTGTGTTAGATTCAGTCCAATAATATAAATTTTTTTTGGGGGTGAAAAGGAAATTTCTGGATGTGATATTGGTAGATACAATTGATCGTACTTAATTGGATGACATTCTGTTATAATTGAATATTCCCCTAAGTAATGATCATTTCTGACAATGAAAATCATGATACAAACTAGAAATGTAAATTAAAACAAGAAGTTCTGTCAAGAACTAAACGAGCCTACTTTCCCGTGAATCGACATCGGCATTGTAGCATCTGATCAATATTCTCTTGATTATCTGAAACTGAAAATTATGTCAAACATACCCTTATAGTACTTAAAGCTGATTTCTAAAAGCAAAATATACCCCTCTCATCAGAGACACGTAAAAAGTAAATAAACGAGTAAATAAAGTTTTGTCGCACCTTTTAAAGAATGTAGGGGAGACTGGGGACGGTTGTGACGCGGGGCGGTTGTGACAGTCGTCATATTAGCTAAACCATAATTAATACCTGGTTGAAGCAAAGAGAGAGAATCAGCATGCTTGTCTGAATGTGTGTCAAAGCATTGCGGTAGCCATTGAGCGACATTAACGCAAGCAGAGGGGTTGGTTACTTTTTAACAGTTAAAAGTAAGTTTTTTTGTTCGATGTCTCTTAGTAATTCCTGTTGAATGGGTACAGATAGACAAATGAAAGTTTTCTCTCCGTTAGTAGTGAACCTTAATAGTGAAATAGCAGTGATTACATTTTATGTAGGCTATTTTGTATTGCCATGGCGATTGCTGTTTTCAAAAGCAGTGGATTGGGGTCGGTTGTGACAAATTGCGTGGGGACGGTTGTGACACGAGTAAAACATGTTTTTGTCATATTCGATGCCCATAATACGCTTGGAGAAGACAGAAATAGGGCAGTGTGACCTAATGAAATATAAAGAAGCTTATAAAAAAGGGAAACTTTTTTTCTTTCGGACAGCTTTGGAAATTCAACATTAATCGTAAGTCTTTGCTACGAAACATTCATTCGTAAACGCGATGGAGCCGGCCGGCGCTGTCACAATGAAAACAACGTGTGCATAGGTTATATTGCTCATAATAAAGTGCTTTTGAGCTTACATATACGCTGAAAGCAGATATGAGAGTAAAATGGCTACTGAGAAATGGTTCCGTTCATTTATGAATAGAAATGTTTCACGTCTCTTCGTGTAGCTCATGCAAATAGCCTTTCAAGAGTAACAAGCTTCAATAAAACAAATAAATGTGGAATCTTTCTTTGATACTTGAGAACTGTTATGAACAGACATGGTTATGACCCACAGGATGTGCATAATGTTGCCAAAACAGACGTTACGAAATTCCAAAAACCTGATATTCTTGTAAGACTTGGTATAAGGCTACTTCAACTGAACGAGACACATTGTTAAATGTTAAACTTTCCCAGATGAAGGTTATGTTGAATTACGTTTAATATTACTTGAAATTAAAAGTGATCTAGATTGTTTTACTGTATTTTTGAACTTGTCACAACCGACCCCAAGCACTGTCACAACTGCCCCTGGGGTGAGGTCGGTTGTGACATTTTTTCCTTTTTTGTTTAATTTGGTCCTGTGAGTTAACTATTGTACTTAGGGAGAAAATTTTAGTGTTTATAAGCAGGCAAATAAACACTTTAACATAAAAACAACTTTAAACCAGCTTACATTCATTGCTAAGGGATCTATGGGGGAGCAAATGAAAATTGTCACAACCGTACCCAGTCTCCCCTAACTGTTACAGTTCTTCTGTAGAAAAATTCCGCAATCGTTTTCAAAAGAAAAAAAAATTAATAAATAAAATAAAAGAACATAAAAACACATTTTATCAAAGAAAGAAAAAAAAAACTCGCTCGTTAATAAAATGTCTCGAATTTCGATTTTCATCCGTTGCCAGTTGTTAAAAAAAATAAAGAACAAAATGCTCTCGTGAATGAAAAAATTTTTGTTATTAAAAAAATCGTCTGCTAAAAAAAATAATAAATTAAACAAAACAAAAAAATAAACAAAAAATCGTCTGCCCAGTCAATCATTTTTTTTTCTGAGTCTGCATTTCCGCCATGTTTGCGGAGTCGGAATCAGTCATCAAAGAAGATTATTTAGAAAAATACTTTACAATACAATATTTATCAAAACCGTTTTCTTACAAATTTAGTTTGAAGGAAATCCGACTTAAGTTCAGAATCAATATTCAATTTAAATTTCCTAGTAGGCGCTTATGTTAAAAAAATTTTCTGAACGGTTCATCATTGAACGAAAAATGGTTCAAATTGAAAAAATGAAATATGGGAATGAGTCTCTTCGAGATCTTTCGAACAAAAAAAGTTTATTCAATTCGGACGGTTCACATAAAAATTATTAGGTGGGGAAAGGTTGTTTGAACGGTTCAATGTTGAACGAAAAAATGTTTAAATTGGAAATTTAAATACGGTAATGAAGTATCATTGCCGATATCTTTCGAACAAAAAAAACTTTGTTTAAATCGGACTGTTCACTCAAAAATTATTAGAGGTAAGAGCGTGTTTGAACGGTTCATTGTTGAACGACAAATTGTTCAAATCGGAAATGTAAATACGGGAATGAAGTATCCTTGATAAGATCTTTCGAACAAAAAAAAGTTTGTTCAAATCGGACTGTTCACTCAAAAGTTAGCATCGCGGGAACGGTTGTTTGAACGGTTCAAAGTTCAACCAAAAATTGTTCAAATCGAAAAATCAAATATGGGAATGAGCTGTACTCGCCGAGATCTTTCCAACACAAAAAAGTTTGTCCAAATCGGACTGTTCATTCAAAAGTTATTAGGGGGGGACAGACAGACCGACCGACCGACACACAAATTCCCCATCTCAATACCCTACTTTCAAATTTTTAATTTTTCGATAATTATTTCATTTTTTTGTTTGACTTTTTTTTGGACTTGGCGATATTTTTTGAACTTGGCGATATTTTTTTGACTTGGCGATATTTTTTTAATGCATTAAGCCACTTTTAATGCCTTTTTCGTCTTTTTAACGGGAGTGTAGGCTAAAAAACAGCCCAAAAGAGGAAATATAGTCAAACATTTTAATGTACCGATTAATATAGTACAGCTTACAAATCTGATAATTTGACTATTGTAAGAAAAAACCTAAAATATCGCCTTAATATTATTAAGAGAAGCACATGATTTTTCTTCCAGTATTAAAATATCCAGTTTTTTTTTTTTTTTTTTTAACTTTTTTCAAACTCTGAGCTATCTGAATAAATAATAATTCTGTATTTATAAACGTAAATCGAGCTTCTTGTTTGAATAACACGTTGCGTAAATAAGAGCACTTATTTAGCACATTGCGTTTGATATTTCTATGACTTAACTTCCAACACGCTTCACGGTTTCCGTAGACAAATCGCTGTTCGTGATTGAAAATCTCATCGTATTCTTCCAAGTTACTCGAGCGTGAACGTCGCAGTTCGCCATTCCTAGCGAAATGGAAATGAATGGGGGTAATTCAGGAAACACTTACCTACATTTAACCACGCAGATGTTTATCGTAATAGCGGGAAAACTTTTATGTTAAGTTGTATCGAAAATTAATCTTTTACTAGTGTTTTCCCAAAATGATTTTTTCCTGTAGACAATTGGTAACTGACAACTTTCCCTAAATGCTAAAACGGAGTAAAAATGTAATCGTGATTTCCCACTACGCCTCGGAATAACTACTGATTTTTTAGAAAATTGACATTCAAACGATCTCTGGTTTGAAAAGTCAATTGTATATATTTTATGTTTTGTGATGTAGTTAGATGTTTTTTATTTCCAAAGCTAGAAAATACTCGTCGACATTTTGTGGAGGAATGAAACCCATTTTGTGGGAGTAAACACGTTCAGGAAAAACCATAATAATGGTAGATTTCTTAAATATTTTTGTAAATATGAAGTAAAAGATGGCAAGGAAAGAAGAGGTTAGTTCCTGTTGATTTTCACTATTAGACGCACTATAGTAAAAAAAAAAGGATTAAATGTTACATTATGAAGCATAAAAATACACTCGGCTGAATGTTCAAGGCGTGTCTTCGATATCCATTGCATTAGCTACTTTCCTGTGTGTTCCTCTGGTTTGAAAAATCAATTGTATATATTTTACGTTTTGAGATGCAATTAGATGTTTTTATTTCCAAAGCTCGAAAATAGTCGTCAACATTTTGTGGAGGAATGAAACCCATTTTGTGGAAGTAAACACGCTCAGGAAAAACAGGGAAAACCATAATAATGGTAGATTTCTTAAATATTTTTGTAAATATGAAGTAAAAGATGGCAAGGAAAAAAGAGGTTAGTTCCCGTTGATTTTCAACTTTTTCACTGTTAGACACACTATAGTAAAAAAAAAGGATTAAATGTTACATTATGAAACATAAAAATAAGCTCGGATGAAGGCGTGCTTTCGATTTCCATTGCATTAGTTACTTTTCTGTGTTAGTCTTGTAGAGATATTGAAATAACTTTGTTATTGTTTAATCAAACTGAATTAAGGTACTTAAGAAGGACAATAAATAATCAAACTTTTTCTGGCTATACGAGACTGTGTTCGATATTTTGAGTACGTGCGTAGTTTTTAAATTAATATGGAATTGTCTTTTCAAATCTGAAAGCGAATCAAAACAGTTTTTGACCATAAGCTTTGTGGTAAAAAGGAATTTCTGAAGTCTGAATCACGCATTTTTTAAAAATATTAATGAAATGTGTTCTAATATTTTATGAAATAGATTTTTAATTTAGGGGCTGCATACTTCACAATGATTCTTAACTTGAATTGTCTAAACTTAATTCGTAAAAATTAATTTATCCTATGCTTGCTGATTAACGATAACACTGAAAAGAAAATGGCTTTTTAAAGTGGTGGGTTTTAATTATACAAACGAAAAGTTTGCTTTATTTGTGCATTATAGTAACCTATAATTGATCTGAAAAGTAGTGCATAATCACTTAACGTATTTACCCGTGTGTAATATAGGCGAAAAATACTGGCAAATATATTCATGTCAGTGTCAGACACGGTTTCTTGTATCTAACGTTATTTTACTTCGAATATCCATATGAGTTGCGTTTGAAAAATAAAAGATAGACTAGACTATCAATTGAACTTATTTTCCATAGATTGCACAACTGTGCATTCTTATTATTATTGTTATTGTTATTGTTATTGTTATTATTATTGTTATTATTATTATTACTGTTGCTGTTATTATTTTGCAAATCACGTTTTCTTGTCTAAAGTCCTTTGGTGCACTGTAAAAAATGCATGTAACCTTACTTTGTAAAAGCGGTGGCAGCATTCTGCATCCAAAGCTACTTCCAATGCAACGGAGTAACTTAAATTATAAAACTGGTGTAAAGTTATGAGCAATGCGGAACGTTACACCAGTTTTATCATAAGTTATTCTATTGCATTGGAGGCAGTGTAAGGCAGGAGTAAAGTTGTACAATTTTTTACAGTGTGTATGGAAGGTAGTTTAGTCATTTTTGTTGCCAAATTGAATTTTTAGCCATTATCTGCTTTGATTCAAATCGTTAGAGTTTTGAAATTCAATACAAACAAACATACAATTAAATAATTTACACTTCGTTTAATAATTTTGACACACACAGCTAAAATTGCAAAAATAGTTTCACTGTACAATATATTCATTTTCTGACAAAAAAATCATTTTTGCCAGTTTTTTAAGTGTATAATTGCGTAGAATGATACATTATTCTTTCTAACTTTCTCAGGAATGACAACATCGTAATGCACTATCACTTCCGTCACGCTTTCGCATCGTTCTTCCTATAATAATGGTTAAACGGTTTTTTTCTACGTGATCCGCGTTCTACTTTGACGAGCTCACAACATGCTTTTGTTTCTCTGCCCAGAGGGCAAAAAGACTCCAACTTAAACAGCTCTTTGTATTTACGCTTAGTTTTCATGTTACAATTTTCAACACTAGGATAGTTAAAATATTGTTACAAATCTTGTAAATAGTTGTTTTTCCTGCCTTTCACCATTTTTTTAAATTGTTCTTGGTGTCACTAGTTTTGGTTTTATCTGGCGACATGTTGCAAAAGTATCTGAAGATATCACTTTTATCATTTGTATACCGGCCTTGTAACATTTTGTAGTTTTTACAATTGCCCTAAATTTAATAAGCATGAAGACATTTTCGCGCTGAGCTGCAATGTTGTAGGTTTTTCTTTTTATCGCTAGAATTTTCTTGAATGGATTATTTAAGTTTGTGAATGAATCGAAAGCTCCGGATTTTGCTAGAATGTTGTAGAAATTTCCTTCCGAGTATAAATAGCTGTCTAACTGCTTTGAACACAGTAAGTCAGTTTTTCTCAGATTTGATTTCTGAGAGGCTCGTTTTATTCGCTTGGGCGAATGGTTGTTTTGCTTTGGTAATTTTCTTAATTACTGTTCACGTTAGATACGTGGTGCTGAGTTACTGTTGAGAGTACAGTGTACTGTTTGCTACCTAATTGCTGGATGTTTAGCAATTGTTTCCTGCTCTTATTGTAAATAAGTGTACATACTTGTAAATAAATTTATAGTTACTTCCTCAAGATTGGAATGCTCATTTAAGAAAGTTGAAGGTGCTACGGACTCGTTACAATATAATTCGGAAAAGTAACAATTATCGGTTCTTGAGTAACGCACGCATTTCTTTGACCTTCCTCTGATATTTCAGTGTTTCTTCCGATGCTATGACTGTTGTAAAGGCTCAGTTACTAAAATCGCCCCAATGTAAAATTTAGTTAAACTGTGTTTCCGTGAAGCAAATGGTTGCTTTTATTTGCGATTTTGCAAAATGACTGGTATCAAAACTTAAGAACCCTTCATTTTCAAGATTAGCAAAAATGTTCACCACGAAGTTTATCATGAAACTCTGGAGTATATTTATACTAGCTGGACGTCGCAGGTTTCAGACAAAATGCCGATTTCCCTGTCATATCCAGATTTTACGTCCCAGTTAAACATAAAAATTTGATTTTGCCTGACCAAAAATGTCTAAAAATAACTTTGAAAGATTATTTATGATTGTTACTTTGTGTCATTTATTTCACTGTGATGTATGATAAGGGAAAAACTATAGAAGAATGATTATCTGCCATTAAATAATATTGTCATCATGAGCAACCGTCTGGTCTTGCCAATCGTAATCATACGCGATGCAAGGGGCTCTCCAGGGGCCCTACTCTCATTGTATCGTCAATATAGTCGATACCGAGAATACGGGTTTTTTGTGCCCCGTGACGTCACATCTCGTGAGACACGAATAATCGCTAATCTCAAAGCCACTTCTAATTTAAGGTATCTAGAATCGCGCCGAGAAGTTTACGACAGGGTAAGAAGACGTGAGATGTCTTCCTCCGCAGTGAGAAGCTGTTTGTTTATTCCATTTTTTCTCTACGCGGAGTGTGCCATAATGTTTATAAGTTCTGAAAATGTGGTTTAGTATGTTTTTACATTGAGAGTTAAGATTTTTTCTTTATTTTGAGTTTGAATTTGGGAGAGGCATCCATTTATCGGCAGTAATTGGAACTCTGCAACTTTGCCGATTATCTATAATCATCTTATTTTACTGATTAATTGGCCAAAATTTTGCAAATTGAAATTACTTTAAGGTATGCCCAAAACTTGAATTTATATATCTACTTAACCAGGGTGTCGATCTAACCCAGGGGGGGGATACATTTCCTTTAATAAAATGAGCTCTTTACTCAAATTCTATTTTCTATCAGGGGAGGGGGGAGCATTTTGTTTTAATCGTATCGTATTTAAGTTTAATTTTTCCTCACGGAATAATTGAATCATCGTTTTTCAAGTCTTAAAATAGTTGCAAAAGGATAAAACATGAATTTGTTTCTTTCAATTCTCAAACATAAAGTGTTTTAAATGCATTTTGGAAAAATGATCCGCAGACATGGGATTTAGGATCTCCATTTTTCTCTTATGCATTGCCCCAAAAATAGGGTCTTGTACTTAATATTTAGAGAGTGAATATATATCTCTTATTGCGAAAAGGCCAAAATATCGCGAAAAGCAAAATTGAGTCTATGAAAATCATTGCAAAAAGCGCAGCACATGCAGTAATTTTTACTCCTCTCAAACAACATGTTTTAAATACACGTTTTGAAAAAGTGATACCTAGACACAGGGCACGACTTTGTAGGACATTAAGCACGAGCTTTATGTGCTGCCCCCCCCCCCCAAATAAAAACAATATAATGAAGTAGTAAAATATTTTGGATTTCAAGTTTTCGAAAGAGTATTTTTAAATTTATTTTTTATCTTGTCATAGTGCGATATGAAATTTCTCCATTTTAAAAACTTTAGATGGATTTAAGCCCCCCCCCCAAACGTTGGTGCCTGGGCTGTGCCCATATACCTATGCCTTAATTTTGCCCTGCCCAGACATGTGATTTTTCTTTACTTAGCATTTAAAGACTGAAAATACAACTATTATTGCGAAAACAAAAATGAGTAACGCAAAAAGGGGACTTTTACTTAAAGCCTGAATTTTAAACTATTATTGCGATAAAGTCAAAATATCGCTGAAAACAAAGTCATGAAGTTAAATGATTTAATTTAACAAATATTTTTAAATATTAGTATTATTTTTTAAAGTATTTATAAATTTTTTCATGTTTAGTCGAAGCATTTGATACATTGAGATGAATTCGTATAATGTATTTCGACACTTTACTTCGCTTACGCTTGTATGCTCGTATGTGTTGAAAAGATGTACTAATTGCGATTTAAAATTATAATATTTTTAAATTCCTGAAACACAACATCTTAATCTGCCCGAATGCTTTTAATATTTGGCTCTCGAATCTTTTTGCCATCCATTTCGGAGGCTAAGCTAAACCAGAAAGTTAAACCAAAATGCACGAGCGAATCTTGATGTAACGCGAGTGAGATATACTGTCATTTGATTGGTCAATCGTTTTTCCTTCTCGATACGCGGTAGAAGGAGAGAGAATTCTCGCTTGGGCACATTAGGGCTTTCAGAGTAGCACAAAATTTGACAAGCGACTACTTTTTCGGCTATTCTTGCTTGTCGTGAGGGAGTAATAGACGTCACTGGAAGTTCCAGGAAGTTTCAGAGTAGGGCCCCAGGCGAGTCAAATTTTGAATCTGACATGAAATTAATGTAGGATTGGCTTTTGGCGATATTTACAACAAGACTAGAAGCAAAAAGGTTTTCTTATCACAATTTTACTAATTATTCAAACTATTTCTTTATACTTAAGTAACTTATTAATATTAATGGGTAAGAAATAAAATACTTAAATTTACATGCTTGAGTCACTTATTAGTAGCCCTAGTTTGGGTTCATCATGAGTAACGATTTATTCTTAGCATTGAGCATAAACTACCCTCTAAAACACTTTAAAAACCACCTACTATCCGTCCGTGAAAACCGCGCCTAGCTCTCGGGAACCGATCCACTCAAGAAAGGGGTGTGATGGGTTGTGAATGGAAACTTACCAAAGTTATCAATTTCAAACTTGCATTTGCTATCCTTTTGACACATTCGATTAAACTATGTATTTGAAATTAGCATTGCTCTACGTTTCATGCGGCTCAAAATTCTTATTATTCTTCCCCTTATTCTTATCTTATTATCACCCCTGTTTTAGTAAGATCAGAGAAGACTTGACGCATGCGTAAATACGCTGAAAGTTTTTCCTAAGAAAATCAGACCGTAAGGGTGTTTTGTTTACCTTTGACTACTCGCGAAGCTGGGGAGTATTATAATTCAACCGCGACGAGATGGCCGGTGTCAATCAAATGAGAAAACGAGTCCATTCCTTAAAATAGGTAGAATTTCTACCCATTCAAATTCCCCCATCAATTGTGAATCCCATTCCTCAATTTTCATCTGCGTATCACCCCTTCCTAAAAATGGACAATCCTGAAAAAAGGAGGAGTCATAGGCCATCTCTGCGAAGTTGAATTATACAGCGTATTACGGGTAAACATTTCAGAAATCTGGCAAGAAAAAGTATAATCTTAATCTGTGTACTCCCCTTCATCCTCCCCTCTTCCGGAAATCGAAAAGCTATCCCTCCCATGCATGGATGTCTGTCACGGCAATACCACCAAACCATTTCAACAAGTTTGCATCCTTTCAAAAAGTATTTCATCTTAAAACCCAAAAATGTGTTTTAATGAAATAATAAAAGCGATCACGGAAATGTGATACACACGTGTTCACGCCTTCTGCCATAAATCACGGCTCTTTTCACCTAACACCCGTTCTTTTATTCAGCGTTTTGCGCGCGAAGACGATATGGAGGTCAGTAGGGCGTACATTCCGAAGGGTCCTTCTCAGATGTTGGCTTTGACCTCCAGAGGTCGTGTTACGTAAAAGTAACTTTCAAGAGTAAGGATTCTTCTCATTTGAGGTCTGACGTGAAACAGAGGTACAGGTGCATCTTCAGAAGCTAAGTGTTACAGTGAGATTAGTCGATTTATAGGTTTTAAAAATGGCATGGTACGCATGTGGAGTTTTAATTAAAGGTTTTTAAAATTTTATCAAAATGAGTGGAAACGCTTCAAATAAGCTACACTATGATTATTTGATAAAGCCTTATTTTTCCTTCGAAGTACTTATATCGGTACACTAGCAACAGAAGACGTAGTCCCGTTATGATTCTGAGATAATTTGACAATACATGCTAAAATATTTTCATCGGAAAAAATTTGAAATTTAGTTATATTAATTCTGATAATTGGAAAAAACACTGAAAATTCATTGCACAAAATTTTACTTTTAAAATATTTTTAATCAGTGTGTGAATAGTTTTTGACAAAATGAAGAAATTGATGTTATATTAGAAGTGTCGGTGTTTATTAAATCATAAATTTAACTTTTACCTCTGTGAATTAACTTTTTTAGAGTACTCAAAAGAAGTGGAAAAATTCATAACATGAATATTCATAATATGAATTCAGGACCGTCATTTCGAATTTTTTCATTGGAGGGGGAGGGGGGGGCAAATGGCGTATACACAATGTAAATTTGCCAAAAAATGGCAAAAACCACGCCTACTTACATGTAAATACATTGATTTCCCAAAGTCAGAGGGGGCAATTGACCCCCCCCCCCCTCCTGAACCCCGAAATGATGGGTCTGTATGAATTTTTAATTCAAACTGTATGCAATCAAATGCAATAATACAACCATATGCATGATTGCAAGCAATACCGAACAACTCAGTGACAGCATCCAGAGGCTGCAGTTGTGCCTTTGGTTTATCAGGCTGAAATAGCCATAAGCAAGTTTCAGGAAAACGTCATAAGTGCTGAATTCACACTGGTTGCTGAGAATATTTTGCAAACCAGCAAGATGTCAGCAAACTTAGCACTGCCCCACATAGAAGTGAAAATGAAAGTTGCGCATCAGTTTAAAAACTACCGCTAAATAGTCAGAGCTAAGGCACTTCCACCGTTTATGTCCCATATTAATTTAGCAATGAATTTTTACACATTTTTTGGGGGTTTTTTAGTTGAAAATACCTTAAACAACTTGTATACCGAGTACAAAAATTGACAATCAGTAGGGTGCAAGATCCCCTACGTCTTAGGGCCCGTAAGAAAACTGTTTTCGATCGCAGGTACCATCTGTCGACCTCTCATCAAAAAACAATCATAGGTCCTTTCAAGTACCAGCAGGGTTCTAGATATTTAAGGCAGGAATTCAAGTAAAACACGGACGATCGCAACTCACCATTGCAATCGCAAATTCCCAAATTTGGATAAGTTGCAATCGCTATAAATGCTAATCGCACTGACGTCACTACGGGTGGAGCCAATAAGAGCTCACAAGCATTCAGCGATCTCCTCTTATTCGCCAAGTTGGCTGTGACGTTTTATCTAGCTCGTTTTTCATAGGCAAACGTCACGCTGACGTCACGATGTTTTAATCAAGAAACGTTCTAATGTAATTCATTTCCAGTAGCGATTGCAATTTGCGATCGCCTGTTTCACTTGAATTCCTGCCTAAGATTTAAAAAACTAAATTAATGTAAGCGGACTTCTCCGAGTCCCGTCGCGGCATAAACTTTTAAAGCACTTACTCATGGCTCAGATTTGCTTTCTGACTTAACTCGACAACTGTCTTGAAACATGAGTTTTATTCTCATTTCTTTACTTCTGCTTCTAGTGGGTGCGGGTTCATCTGGAGCCGTGGTTGCGAGTCGGCTGTCTGAAGACCCCCGAGTGACAGTTCTGCTTTTGGAAGCTGGTGGTCCAGAGAACCAAATCACTGACGTTCCTCTGGTCGCTGCAAGTTTGCAGCAAACGCCAGTCGATTGGGCTTACCAAACGGAGCCACAGGAAGCGGCATGTTTTGGACTGAAAGGACGGGTGAGAAGTTATAAAAATATTCTATCCACTTGTAAAGTCGAGTTGGTAAAGTCGGTATTTCTGGCTTGCAAACTGTAAGGCAGTCATCCAAAGTATAATTAATACGCTAGTATATTTGTCTGATATAAACAAAGTTTGGAGCATTATTTTCTAAAGCGGAATAAAATGTTAAAGATACTTAGACTGAAATTAATGTTCTCAAACCAATTAGCTCGTTTTTCACAACCAGCTTAGTTTAGTGCTATGAAATACACATTACAACCATTTCAAAGTTAAAAGTAAAATTGTCTAAGGCAGCAGGCTTTTTCGGAAGTTTCCAAAAACATAGCTGTAGTCCAACACGCAGATGCAAAAGGTCTACGTGCTCAATTAATAGCAAAAAATGCGGCAGTAAGAAATGCCTAGATGTGTTTACTGCTGTTTAAATGTACAGATATATTCACAGTGACAGTCCAGTAAAATACTTTTAAATAATGTAACAGCCTTTCCGTTGTAAAAGTACCACATAATTCTAGTCACGCATAAATTAAAACTAGAAAAGCTGAATTTTTGCTGCGTGAGGTATAAGATGATGCTTGCATGAAACCTAGATATTTGTAAGACCAGTGACATTTATTCCCTTTCCAAGATGAAAATCAAAAAAATTTGGACCTGAAATATATTTCCGACTATCGACTTTTCTTTGAGAATGGAACATCATGCAATTTTCATTTCGTGAATTTCGCTAATTATATTAATGCGTCAAACAATAACCATTTATTTTTGAAAAGAAAGTCTTTATATAAATTTTTCCGATAAAATCCCTTTCTTTTAGAGATTAATTATTTGGTATTGGTAAAACATTTTTCTGAAGTACTGTTCCCTCAAAATAGTAAATTTGCTCCCACTTCACATGCCTCGTATCAGAACTAAATGACATTGTGTTGTAAAGCAAACATAAATAGCATTTTTATTGGTCATCTTTCGCGCTTAACGCACATTTGCACACCTTAACAGTATGTTGAGAAAATTTACATGCATCAAATATTGCAAAACTTATAACTGTTTGTTTACCGACTAAATTTGCATTGCTTGCCCCTCCCGCCTTACCCTGAAAAAAGTCCTGCCTAAAGTTGGGGCAACCGCCTTACCCTGAAAAAAGTCCTGCCTAAAGTTTTGGCAAAATTAACCTGGCAGATTCGTCATGCTGTGATTAGGATCAGCGTAGCCCTCCCAATGTTGCCAGGTCAGGTTTGCCCCCTACTATAGACTAAAAGTTATTCAATATAGTTTTCCAAACAAAAAGACCTTCAATGGTAAATGTTTATTTTGACTTAGTGTTGTGGGTATTTACTGCATTAACATTCATGTGATCTGGTAGCGTATTGTAAGTTCAGGAACCACAAAATGATAATATTAAAAGCGACGTAACTAAATCTTTACAATTGAAATGGTTTAAAAAAACTGCCCGAACATTTTTTCACAGTTTTTTTTTTCTATATACATAAGCATTTTTGATTCCATAAATAATAAAAATTCTAAATTACGATGAATTCAACTATTTATTATTTATTCAAAAATGAAGAGACAGTGTTTTTTGTTTTTGTTCTTTTTTAAATGCAGTTGAACTTTCAGATGTTAAAGAAGCGAATGTAAATTGGAGGATTTAAACAAAAAAATCGGGGTAGCAAAAAAAAAAAAAAGGCTGTGCACAAGTTATGAACTGTCGACTAAGTTGCGTTAGCTGAAAGTTGCATAAAAATGTGACCTTATCCGATAGCAATATTCAGTTTTTCTACAGCGCAGCCGTTGGCCAAGGGGTCGAGTCCTTGGTGGATCCAGTGTCTTAAACTACATGCTGTACGTTCGAGGAAATAAGAGGGATTATGATAACTGGGAGAGACTCGGAGCCAAAGGATGGTCTTGGAAGGACGTATTCCCTTACTTTCTCAAGTCTGAAGACAACAGAGATCAGTCACTTGTAGATACAGGTAAATATGCTGAAAATTATCTCGGTATTTGCCAAACTTGCTTTTGTAAATTTGGGATGAAAGTAATAGTGTATTCATAGGTGGACTATATTTTGGCAGTTCTGTTACTGCAGATAAAAACTTTGGCAACTTAATAACAAGTTTTGTTTAGTAACATGGAACGAATGCTAATAAAAAGGTTCAGAAAATACCTTTTTCAAAAAATCTCGAAGATAACTCAAAATTCAAACGAAGAGTTTTATGTTTGTTTTATCTTTATCTGACCAATAATTTGGAGAAAGTCACAACTTATCCATTTATGATAAAATTTTCTGCAGTCTATTTCATTTTCAATTTACAGTGAACTCTCACTTATGCGCCGGCCCAAGGGACCAACAGAAAAGGCGCATAAGTGAGAGAGACGTATAAGTGAACAAGCGTATTTAAAGGACTAACACACATAGGTTCTAATGGGAGAATGAGTAAGAATGTTTCAATAGGAAAGAGACATATTATACTACGGTTTGGCAATTACTGTAATGTAACTACAATGATAAAGAGAAAACAAAAATTGCTGCATTCCTAATTGCAAACTGTTCCCTTTAAAACGATGCATAATAGATAATTGTACCTCTCCGAACTCAAGTTATTGCGGAAAAATTGCCTTCCGTGAGCAATAATAAAGGCGAAAGATTAAACAGAAAAGTGAAGAAAAATGCTTATTTTTTAAAGAAAATAGATTAAATCTTTTACATTTTAGGGAAAATTCGGCGCATAAGTGAAATATTTATCTTTAGAGCGACGCATAAACGAATGATACTATCATTATTTTTCTACGGAATATGCTGGGACCATTCAAAATCGTATAAGTGAAAAAGGCGCATAAATGAGGCAGCGTATAGGTAAGAATTCACTGTATATCTTTTATGACCTTATGTGCAGGTTCATGTAGAGTGTTACTCAGTGCTAACATCAGACAAAATAAACTCTTATTCCTTTTCACATCAGTATTTTCTTTTCAAAGACTATTTTGAATGTCTAACTTTTAATATAACCAAAATACCAAAACCTATTGAACTTTGCAAAAACGTGATTTTTTTTTTAATTCATATAAAACTAACTATAACAAAAGATATATTCATGAAGATGTATTAAAGCACACAAAACCACTGTCAGGTAGTTAAGAATCGCGACTCCGGGTACGTCAATTATTATGGTATTTTTTAATGGGCTATTTTTATTAAACTTTTCATTTTTCCAATATAATCAAGTTAAACAATGTTTTAATCCTATTTAATTTACAACTAACTACGAAAACTTTGTATTAAACATTTTAATCGGTTTACTTAATGCAAAATTTTCAGGTTACCATGCTACAGGAGGTTATCTAACAGTGTCTACTCCTCCACATGCTACTCCATTGGCTCAGAGTTATGTAGAGGCTGGTTTAACTATTGGATATCCAAATGTTGATATAAATGGAGCTAGACAAACAGGTACATGGTTTAAAAGTACAGTTACTGACTTAAATATTTATTAAACACCATTAAAAATTTCTATTTTTGTTAAGCAAGATTTCAGGAAGACAATGTTGCTCCTCTTTATTTACTTATATATTAGTAGCAGGAAATGAGGAAATACTTTTTTTTTATATTCTTTGTATGTTCATCAGCACTCTTAATTTTTTTAATGTTAACCAACATTAAATCTTAAAATTTCGCATTGCAGTTTCCTTTGTAACTCAATTATTTGATTTTAATCTGATTTATTTTTCAATTCTTCTTTTTGAAAGAATAAGTTGGGATTCGTAAGCAACTTTTATTCAGTGTCCTACCGTTTTTTAATTGTTCACATCGCTTTTGAAATTTTCAGTTTTAAAAAAGTGAGAAAGAAGAAAGGAAAATATTTTTCAATGAAACTTTTCATTTCCAACTGACTGATTTCTAAATTTAAAACACTGATTCATATTCAGATGTTTGATCTGAAACATTAACCATCAAGTGTTTTATTTCTCACTTTCAAAACATTTCTAACACCTTTTTTATATATGAAGTTGTAGTGTAGCGACAGATTTCATCAATAGACTTATTTATTTCTTAAGTCGGTTTGTATCATTGCTATAACTTGACCACACGGAAGGCGGCTGAACTGTTAGAAGAAATTTACCAATTCATTTTGTAATAGATTGGATCAGCGAGAATGTGAGAGTAGCAAGAAATTTTACTTCTCAAGCGGTAACATTAACCTTACCTACTCCAAAATAAAAATGGTCCGTTTCCTCTTCCAGTTCACTCGCCATCCCTCCGTGGACAAGCTATGCGTCCGTTTTCAATAAATGACCTAATCATTAGTTTGCTGTTGAATCTGTTCCGTAATTGAATAGTTTAAAATGAAGCACGCCATGAATGTTATACAAAACACAAAACATGATCTAAAGTCTCCAGAAGATTTGACGTACAATTGTTACATAAGAATAATGTTAGCCTGTGTAATTGGCTTCTTTTGCAGGATGGATGATTCCTCAAGGCACTATTCGCCGTGGTGCCCGTTGCAGTACATCGAAAGCCTTCCTGAATCCGACGAGAGGAAGACCAAACTTGGACATCGTCGTCTTTGCACATGCCACCAAAGCAAGTTTGTTTACCACATCTGGAGTTTGCACATTTTTCATTGGTCGTCAAAGTGTGCATTCTTTAATCTTGACCAATAAAGCTCCACTTCATATTCAACAATAAAAACGCCACATGCCTTTGTTTGACAATGTTCTAAATTTAGTCTTCTAAAATGCTGTGATGATAAGCTCTGCTGCTGCCAACAGCAACCGTTTATACCAATCAGCAAAGTTAGGTCGCCACCTAAGGCAGCAGATTCGACAAGAATGTCAGCAAAACTATAATGTTCAATATTAAAGTTAATATACTTTAAAGCTGGAACCATACATAAATGAAATTATGGATAAACATGAAATATTTATCCATTACAAATAATATGATTTTATGAAACATATTTATTAATACTATTTACACAACCACTCAGAGTATGATTTTATTCCTAGAAAATGGATATTAATATTATCTGGTACTCATGAGAAAAGTGAAGATTCGAAATGCACCATTGAAATTTTTGGGTGCGTGGTAGTGCATCTTTGTTTCTTTTCGGGGGGAGGGGGGCTTGTTCTCGGTAGGTCTTCGTAAAATTTGCGAAGGTGTTTCATCAGTCTACAGGAGAAAGGGATGGTCACCCCTGTAATAGCTGTTATCTATATACATAAAAGACTACTTTTGTATGCGTATGTCCGGGGTAATCTTCCAAACTACTGGACCGATTTTAACCATTTTTTCACCGTAGATAGCTGCAGTAACAGGGAGCAGGATAAGCTATAATTTATTTCTAAAAAGCTTAGTTTAAAAAAGTTATTATGGAAAACAGTTAATTTTATGTCATTTCCCCATTAAATGATTAAATTTTCAACCCATTGTTGCAAAAATTTGGTGCCATGCAGCAACAATATTGATTATAATCATATTGAAAATTTTGAACCAAGGCTTCTCTGGAGTAAGTATGGAATTTATTGCCTTCTAAGGATTTTTATATTTATCTGAGCCAACAATCGCTAACGGGTGAAATAAAAAAAAAATGATTTTGGCAATAGTTAGAGAATAGAAAGTGTTTATAGTCAAAAAAATTTCTAAATTAGGTACATAAGATGTTTTCACCTCACCAATGTTGTCACGAGGATAGAAACTAATAATGAGACTTATTTTACGAGAAATATTTGGAAATGGTTAATTTCAGTGCGATTGATACTGTAAATATGTATTTATTTTAATATACCAAGCTTATAACATTTCCTATTTACTCAAACATTATTTGTAACTTGCTATTTTTTTTTATTATTTTTTTATAGTTTATCCATTACATAGCTATTGTTTACAGAAGTAGCCATTATGTTTATAGATATGCACTTTAGTGTTGGGAAATTTATGAATGAGTTTCACTAAACCACCCTACACACACAGAAACCTGGGCAGGGCCGGGTACCCGGCTAGTTCTTTCATAATGCTTAAAGGTTTTGTGGAGGAAAAATATATTGTGGCTAATTTAATTTATATTAAGCAATTCGAGCACATGTTCGAATATGGTTAGATTGTATTATCTTAAGTCGATGCATACTTTGTACTTAAATATTAACACATATAAACAATAAGAAATGCGAAACAATATTTAAAGGATTTCCAATAACTAGGCAGTTAAGGGTTTAGGTTCGAAGAGAATAAAAAAACGAGGCACTGTTTCTGCTAATCATCGTTCTTTGGAGCAACAAGGTCCTGTTCCAGAAAAACTCTGTAGAATTACTCTTCAGATTGACGTCGAATTCTTCCCCCAAATCCCTACAGTTCATGTAATTTTTACGAAGAGACGGTTTGAATAAGGAATTATGCCTCAATCCAAAGCGTAATGATTAAGTACGAATGACGTAATAAGCCTCATAGATTCCCTTACAGTACTGTTTCCTAACATCTGCATATTCTTTTTCAGATTTTCTTCGACCCAATGAAAAGGGCTCGAGCTGTGCAATTTGACAGATTAAGAGTCACATACACAGCGAGTGCACGAAAAGAAATAATTCTTTCGGCAGGAGCAATCAACACACCCCAACTTCTCATGTTGTCAGGAATTGGCCCGAGGCAGCATCTTCAAGAACTAGGGGTTGGTGAGATAGCTTTTGATGCAGTTTGTTTGAAAATTATGAATGCCTCATATCTAACGCATTATTGCTCAGTACGTCAGATGCTCCATCCGTCATTAGTGACTGACATCAGACATTTGTTTAGGCCACGGCCGTCATCAATGACTGACGCTATCCTTTCCATTCAAGTCATGTCAATCATTGGTGACTGACACTCTACTTCAAATTCAAGTCACATCCACCATCGGTGACTGACACTCTACTTTCCATTCAAGTCAAATCCGTCGTCGGTGACTGACATTCTACTTTCTGTTTCGCACAATACTTTCCGTTCAGGCCATCTTCGTCATCTGTGACTGACATCTTTCTCCGTTCAACCCACTTGTTTTATTTATGCGTGACAGTATAATATGCGATATGGAGGGAGAACTACATTGTTTATAATTTCAGGATCGTATCATTGATACACTTGAGTATTATATTTAGCATTCTACCTCCTCGTCAAAATGAGTAGCCTGAAAACTAGATAGGCGAAAAATTTCCCTCACCACTCATTTTCTCGAAAAATGTTTAAAATGTTTTCTAAGTCCAGAATATATAATTTAGTAGGTATTCAAAACACGCAGTGTTATACGAATTAAAATAATATTTGATGAAACAAGATTTTAAAAAAAGTTCACCCTTCTTGGTGTGAGTATTTTGCTCTCGGTGGGAGTTAAAACACTTAATGGAATTTGTTGAAGGCAGAAAAAAAAATAAAAACGGTTTTCTTTCAATACCTTCGCACTGCCTTGAAGTCTGACTATAATTTCCACATATATGCGAGTGGCAGCAAACGTTAAAAGTTTAATCTATCTCAACTTTATTAAGGTCTTCTGTGTTTTTAAATATTTTTTTCACGCTTGTAAATCATTTTAGTAAACGATAAATGAAAAAACACATCATTTATCTGTTTGCTCCACAGAGATTAATTTATAAATTATTTCAACTAAATTAACGTTCCTCAGTAAGGGTCCTATGAATTATTGAAAAAAGTATTTGTAAGAAATAGTATTAAGCGAAGTGACAGGCTACAGGAATGCATAATTTGAACCAATTAACGTGCATTATCTAGAACTCCTACCTGTGCTCCATTTAATATTCAACAACTTAATAAGAGAACTTATAACAGAAATCCTGAATTAGTTAAGAAAGTGAATATTCAACTGTACTTGCTGAATCAGTTATTGTTGAAAAATGTAAATACATCAATGCAGCGGTTTGTATTATTCAACCGCGTCGAGATGGTCGGTGTCAATCAAATGAGAAAACGGGTCCATTCCTTAAAATAGGTAGAGAAGGAAGAAACTCCAGTGTGCCATATTTGCAAGTTTAGCGACATTTTGGCGAAGTGATAAATTTTATGAAATATTAAATAATTCTTCGAGCTTTAAAGCAAACCATTTGAAATTTATCGTCTGTAACATTTATTGCACTTACTTACACTATTTAATGCAGCCACAACTGCATTTGGCGAGGAAGTCTTTGCTTTCTTTATTGCAACCCTTATGTTACCATTTTGTTTTTAAATTTAAATGAACAGTTGGAGGCGTTGCAGTCAATGACCAATGGCTGCGGAAATATATAAAACCAAGACCCACCTACTTTCTTGTATCCAATGAGAAATCTTTCTCGATTGTGCAAAAATTAAAATATTTTCCTCTGTGGCTAATTTCTCAAATTGGGAGACCAATTAAAGGTAAGCAAGGTGACGTATTCAAGCTTTATAACCAATGCCGCAATTGTGAATCCCATTCCTCAATTTTCATCTGCGTATCACCCCTTTCTAAAAATGGACAATCCTGAAAAAAGGAGGAGTCATAGGCCATCTCTGCGAAGTTGAATTATACGTTGCATTTTATTTATTTACAACAAGTTTTTCCAGTTTGCACAACTGACTGAAATTATTTTAAGTCAATAGTATCTGTTTATATTAATGTATGCATCCGCTTAAAAGTTACTTCTATTTGATTGTTGGATGGATAATGCTATATGACCCCGATGACATATAAGGTTAACAAGCAAAACTACGAACAATATCTACCACAAATAATACAATTTAAAAAAAAAAACTTGTTTCAAATGTTGCAAATTGGTCGTTTTCTTCTTACAGTATATGACGACTAAAACCTCACAGTATTAACAGCATCTCAAGTTTTTCAACTGTTCTTTGGGTAGCTGTCTTTTTAGTGAAAATCTAATTTTTGTAAACTGGGATACAGGAATGGTAGACTTCAGTTTCAATTTAATATTCAGTAAAAAAAAAGAAAGATCATGCCCATCATACAACGAACTCTTATCCCCATATGCTTCATTTAAGTCAAAAAAAAAATTCTCAATTTGTTGCTAAACTGGGCTTTTATGAGTTTTTTTAAACATTTTCCTGAGATTTCGGATTACTAATTTATTAATAGCATTCATGCATGAAGTATTTTCTCCTTTTCTCCTTGCAACGGTACCAAATTAGTTTCAAAAATTCAGGTTTCACACACTTTTCTAGCCACGTCTCATTCTGTAAGTATTCTTCCACCAGCAATCTCATAATAGCTTCTAGCTAATAAATCGTGAATTCAATAGAAAGCAAACTAAACTTTCTAGCTTACAAGTGAAAGTCTGCAGAAAATGGAGTGTAGCTTAAGAGAGCGCAACCTCTGATTTTTTGAAATTAATTTGGTAAAGTTTTAATAAGGGATAGTTTGGCAAGTAATTTATGCTAATTGATAACATAGTAACCTGTGGCATTAAAAAAAATATTCAAGCAAAATAATCAGTATCAATAGTCAATGGAAAATATATTAAAATGTAGAAACTTATTTGGGACGGAAGTATTTATTTTAACCCCTTACTCTGCCATGAAATTTGCAGATTCACGTACCAAAACGGTAAACTGAAACTTACTTGCGAGGTTTAAGGGGTCAGACATCCAGTTTTGTTACAAGGAAAAAAAAACGACAAGCGACGTGCAGAGTGCTTCATCCTTATTTCTGTGGTAGGAGGTACTTGCCTTCAAAATAATGCAGCGCGTCGCGTCGTGGGTAATTACGTTCAAAAAGCATCTTATGTACTTGGCACGTCTTTCCAGCGCAATTCGTTAAGACACTTGCATAGTGTACAGATTACACTTACTACAGCAAACCCAGGTATCACACGTAACGTTTAAACGTTTCATAAATGTTTTAGAATGGTTGTCATAACGTTAACAACCATTTTAAAACATTTATGAAGCAATGTGCTGCCTAGGAAATTCACTTCAAGTTTTAATCTCTACCCTTTTATAAACATGGTTAATTTTATTTTCCCTTTTCACATATTTAAATCACTTCACGTTCTACACAAGAAGATACTCTTTGTCCACGTTATTAAGATAAAAAAAGAAAACAAAGTCAAGAGCCTGTCGAGGCTAAAATTTTCAGTGCCGTACCACATCTTTCTATCTCACAAGATGATATCGAAACTTTTTCCGGGTTTTGCGTAATTGTGTTATTGAATTCCAAAGAGTCTGTTTCGGTTTTCACTGATAATGTACTTTGAGGAAGTTTCAAAAAAAATATGTATGTCTATGCAGTCATATTTCAGATTCCTGTGATTGCTGATCTTCCCGTTGGATACAATCTACAAGATCACATTTATCCGGGAGGAATGCACGTGCTTATAAACAAACCCCTGTCGATTGTACAGCCCCGTATCATCAATCTCATGGACATAAACAATTTTATTCTTTTTGGTAGAGGTGAGTTTTGAATTGATAACAAACTGTTTATTCTTTTCTGGGTAGCATACAAATGAGCCGCCTTTATATCATACGGATCCGTTAAAAAATTCAAAGAATTGTATTATATTTGGGGTATTTTCTTAAGATTGTAAATAAACACTATTTTTTCCGCATAAATAACGAGAACTGTTATCATGCGTAAATGGCGATTCATTTTTACTTGCACACTAGGTAAATAAATAGCTTTAAATTGCTGTTTATTTGTTGAAAATAACTAATTCCAGCAATACATTTGAAGGGTCAGGGGGAAAAACCACGGTAGTCCACTTTTTGTTGAATTTAAACTGATGCTACCACCTGTTAGAAAAATAAGTGTAATTTCGTTTAGTATATGCAATATTCGTGAAAAAACACTGTAGTCCATGTATTATTGTCATTTTAGAACAAGTATACTGGGGAAGTTTATGAGTTCGTAAAGTTTAAATTTCGTTTTTCTCAAAATGAATCAAATGTGACTACCGTGGTTTTTCCCCCTGACCCTTCATTTGATTGGGAAAGTTGAACTAAAAGTGCATTCTTTTGGCATTGCGTCAACTCTCTTACTGCAGTCTCTTTCCATAATAAAAATATGGCTTTTCTGGAAGGCCACTTTAAGGACCTTCACATTTTTTTCATCAATTGCCATGTAATGAAATGGCGTAGAAACTTACCATAGAAATAGTTAACTAAAGACCGAAATCTACATAAAAGAGTTTAAATGATCTTGTTGGTTATGTAGCACGTTTACAGCAAACATGGCGTGATTCTAAGTGGGAACATAGGTTCCAACAAGGACAGGGGGGATGATTCAAAGTCGCATCAAAACATAGAGTTCTAGCAGATTTCCTTCAACGTGATTCAGTGGCAACTGATGTAAACTCATGTTTGTGAAAATTGCAACATCATAAAGGACTTGCGCCAATGAGATGAAATTTTTAGCAAATGCAAAGTAGGGTATAATATGCAAATGATTAGAATTTTAGACTCGTAGCGCATGCGTACGCTGAGCAGTGCCCTCTAAACGCGTGATTTATCCGAATAAATAATCGGCTGCAGCAAGGCGTATATGACTATAGGTGGTTATCTGCTTGTCATAAACGTTAGCTCAGACGTTGCTTATGCCTCTTCGACCATAAAGAGTGAGGTTTCAACAACTTACGGAGTTTGAACAGGGGAGGATCATCGGCCATCGCGAAGCTGGAAAGTCTTGTTGTGAAGTAGCCGCTCGTGTGCAGCGTAACAGCAGCACAGTGATACGTGTTGGGAAGCAGTGGGCGGACGAGTGTCGGAAAACTCGGAAATCCGGGAGTGGACCTCGAAGTGTGACATCAGCGCGCGATGATAGACACCTGATCCGCATGGTGCTGACGGACCGTGCAGCTTCTTCTAGACAGCTGGTAGCAAAGTCGTCAACAGCTGCAGGTGTTTCATTTTGTGCTTCATCAATTCGTAGACGTCTGCTGCAGCATGGACTGCGCGCAAGGACTCCTTTATACAGGATCCTCCTCACGCTAACCAATCGCCGCCTGCAGCTACAATGGGCCAATCAGCATAAGGGCTGGCGTGCTGATTGACAGTATGTTGTGTTTTCTTCCGTCAAGGCTCGCCTGGCGCTGTATTTCAGCAGGATAATGGCCGCCCTCATGTCGCTAGGACTGTTCAATCCTTCCTTGCATCGCAGCAGGTACAGCTTCTTCCATGGCCAGCATTTTCCCGAAATGTCGCCGATTGAACGTGTCTAGGATTTCGTTGTTCCGCGTATTGTTCGTGATCCTCGTCTTGTTGCTTCTACAGACGAACTTAAGGTACGCATACAAACAGTATGGAATGCTCTTGATCAGACAGACATTGAAAACTTGTTTGACTGCATGCCACGTCACTTAGCAGCACTTATTGCAGCGCGTGGTGGCTACACAAAATACTGATTTCAATTTGTTTTTGTTTGTCGGCTTTGTACCACTATCAGTCAGCTGTGTATTAAACTTTATTCAGTTATGACGATTCCTTCATGGTGTTGCAATTTTCCCAAACATGAGTTTATTTTTGCAATTACTCGGTAGGGAGTGTCAAAACGCTGTTGTCATTTACAATTCTATATTTTTCTTCACCCGATAAAGTATTAGTTATTATTTAAACGTTGTCAGTTTTACATATTAGCTAATGAGATTCCTTTCTTCAGAGAATGCCCAATATAATAAAAGATCTTTTGCAAGAGATCTAACCCGTTTCTCCAGGAATAATTTGCATTTTTTCCAATAAAAAATGTTTAATGTTTTTTTTTTTTTTTTGTCAATGGTTAGATGCTAAAATGGTCTGTGCTCTGAAACATTTTTTACTGACTCTCTTTAACTCCAGAAAATTCGCTAATCAATAGGTAATCTGTACAATAACAAAGATGATTCCGACTCCAATATAAAAAAAATAGATGCCCTTTAGGACAGAATTTAAGAAAAAATACTCATGCCATCATAAATGGTTTTGTCTGTTCTCAATTAATATTTTTGTTTTAGTAAAAGAAACACCAAGTTATCAAAATGCAGTATCTTTTTTCGACTTTTTCTGTCGAATAAATTTGTGTTGTATGTACAGCATCCCCCTTCTCTATAGACTGGACTAGACCCGCAAATGCTGAAGAATTAAGTCATCCCATTAAAAATGAAAACCACACATCCAACATAAACTTTTCTGAAATGTTAACATCTCACAAATGGTTTTTGTTTTCATATAATACTCAATTTAATTTGCTTTTTACTCATCTGCCAAAGTATCTAGTAATGCGAAAGATGTTCTGATGATTGATGCTGAAATCGTTCTATCCAGGTCCTTTCACCACCCTTGGAGGAGTCGAAACTTTAGGCTTCATCAACACAAAGTACGCGAATGTGTCGCAGGATTGGCCTGACGTTGAGATTCATTTTGTGTCCGGAAGTCCCGTTTCTGATGGAGGACAAACATTTCAGAGGGTCATGGGAGTTAGCCAAGAGGTATGTGGTCAATATATTTTTTAAAATTCATTTCTGCACATTTTTGAAGCATTTTGAACAACGACGTTATGTTCTTCCCATTTCCTTAGCCTTTGAAGTAATGCAAACTTGTTTATCAAGGTTTACTTAACACGTTCAGAAAAACTTACTTTCAACGTCCTGAAACGTGATATTGTCTTTCATTGGTATTAGTCTCAAATGATAATATATAATATACGTACTGTTTGACTACGAATGATATGGAAAGTCAAAGTTTCGGTTTACAAGCGGAAATAGACGCATCTATTAGGTGTAGGGTTGCCAGCGTAGATGACATTGAAATCTCGTGCATAGTTTTTTTTTTTTTTATTGTTCCCCTCCTCCAGCTAGATTTGCTGTATTATGTTTGCCGATTTCCATAACTACCGTGCGTAAAACCTATAACGTTATAAAAGCACAAATTTGATAAAACTGTTCGCATTTGTTTTAGAGTTACAAAGAGCCCTTTTCGTACACGATATTAGCTAAAGGATCAAAAGGCATGGAACATTTTGTAACTTCAAACATGTGCTAGTTTTTTTACATGTGCTAGTTTTGCTCAAATCATTTCAATGGTGGTTTTTCAAAATGGTGGTTTTTAGCCTACTTTCCCGTTAAAAATAAAAGAGACGAAAAAAGCATTAAAATTGGCTTAATGCATCTAAAAAATGTCGCCAAGTCCAAAAAATATCGCCAAGTTCAAAAAATATCGCCAAGTCCAAAAAATATCGCCAAGTAAAAAAAAGTCAAAAAGAAACAAAAAAATGAAATAAATATCGAAAAATTAAAAATTTGAAAGTAGGGTATTGAGATGGGGAATTTGTGTGTCGGTCGGTCTGTCGGTCGGTCGGTCTGTCGGTCGGTCTGTCGGTCTGTCTGTCCCCCCCTAATAACTTTTGAATGAACATTCCGATTTGGACAAACTTTTTTTTGTTGGAAAGATCTCGGCGAGTACAGCTCATTCCCGTATTTGATTTTTCGATTTGAACAATTTTTGGTTCAACTTTGAGCCGTTCAAACAACCGGTCCCGCGATACTAACTTTTGAATGAACAGTCCGATTTGAACAAACTTTTTTTTGTTCGAAAGGTCTTTTCAAGGAAATATCGCCAAGCTCAAAAAATATCGCCAAGCCCAAAAATATCGCCGAGTCCAAAAAATATCGCCCAGCCCAAAAAATATCGCCAAGCCCAAAAAATATCGCCAAGTCCCAAAAATATCGCCAAGTCCCAAAAATATCGCCAAGTCCAAAAAATATCGCCAAGCCCAAAAAATATCGCCAAGCCCAAAAAATATCGCCAAGTCCAAAAAATATCGCCAAGCCCAAAAAATATCGCCAAGTCCAAAAAATATCGCCAAGCCCAAAAAATATCGCCAAGCCCAAAAAATATCGCCAAGTCCAAAAAATATCGCCAAGCCCAAAAAATATCGCCAAACCCAAAAAATATCGCCCAAAATATCGCTAAGCCCAAAAAATATCGCCAAGCCCAAAAAATATCGCCAAGCCCAAAAAATTTCGCCAAGCCCAAAAAATATCGCCAAACCCAAAAAATATCGCCAAGTCCAAAAAATATCGCCAAGTCAAAAATATCGCCAAGCCCAAAAAATATCGCCAAACCCAAAAAATATCGCCAAGCCCAAAAAATATCGCCAAGCCCAAAAAATATCGCCAAACCCAAAAAATATCGCCAAGCCCAAAAAATATCGCCAAGCCCAAAAAATATCGCCAAGCCCAAAAAATATCGCCAAGCCCAAAAAATATCGCCAAGTTCAAAAAATATCGCCAAGCCCAAAAAATATCGCCAAACCCAAAAAATATCGCCAAGCCCAAAAAATATCGCCAAGCCCAAAAAATATCGCCAAGCCCAAAAAATATCGCCAAGCCCAAAAAATATCGCCAAGCCCAAAAAATATCGCCAAGCCCAAAAAATATCGCCAAGCCCAAAAAATATCGCCAAGTTCAAAAAATATCGCCAAACCCAAAAAATATCACCAAGCCCAAAAAATATCGCCAAACCCAAAAAATATCGCCAAACCCAAAAAATATCGCCAAACCCAAAAAATATCGCCAAGCCCAAAAAATATCGCCAAGCCCAAAAAATATCGCCAAACCCAAAAAATATCGCCAAGCCCAAAAAATATCGCCAAGCCCAAAAAATATCGCCAAGCCCAAAAAATATCGCCAAGCCCAAAAAATATCGCCAAGCCCAAAAAATATCGCCAAGCCCAAAAAATATCGCCAAGTTCAAAAAATATCGCCAAGCCCAAAAAATATCGCCAAGCCCAAAAAATATCGCCAAGTCCAAAAAATAATGAAAAAATGACTGACTGGGCAGACGATTTTTTGTTTATTTATTTATTTGTTTTGTTTAATTTATTACTATTGTTTTTTTTTTTTTTTTTTGGCAGACGATTTTTTTGTTAACAAAAATTTTTCATTCACGAGAGCATTTTATTCTTTATTTATATTTATTAACTGGCAACGGATTAAAAATGAAATTCGAGACATTTTGTAACGATTTTTTTTCTTTCTTTGATTAAATGTGTTTTGATGTTCTTTGTTCTTTTATTTATTTATTTATTTTTCTTTTGAAAACGGTTGTGGAATTTTTCTACGGAAGAACTATGACAGTTACGTTCTTTAAATGGTGCGACAAAACTTTATTTACTCGTTTATTTACTTTTTACGTGTCTACTTCATCTGATGAGAGGGGTATATTTTGCTTTTAGAAATCAGCTTTAAGTGCTATAAAGGTATGTTTGACATAATTTTCAGTTTCAGATAATTAATAGAATATTGATCAGATGCTAGAATGCCGATATCGATGTACGGGAAAGTAGGCTCGTTTAGTTCTTGACAGAACTTCTTGTTACGTATATGTTAGCAATACTCAAATGTGGTTTTTACGTATATGTTAGCGATTTATTCTCGGAATTTTAACTTTCAGATGATAATTTTTATACATTTGAATATAATGACTCGATATGTATCGCAATGTAGACTATCTACTACTTTTCGGCCTTTTGGCTAAGATCACAGCTTAACACAAAACATCAACTTCTTTTTGGAAAACTTTGTAGTTATAAAATCAATTTATTTGTTTCGTGTTGTGTGTACAACATGTACAAATTATTTTTGAATGCTATACTTTGAAGAAAGAGTGACTTTATGTTATGATACATAATGGTTACTTGTGTTCAAAGTTTGAAATTTGGAGAATGAAGTTAAAATATATGCGCAAAAATGCCACAACCCTACCCAAGTATTGAGAAATTTATAAATTATTAATTTACCTTTTAACACAAAGATATTTATTTCTTACAATTCAACGATTCTTCTTCAAGACATATTTAACTTTTTTTTCATATGTATTATGCTGGCGTTTAAAAAGATTTTGTGTATAATTCATGCACTCGCGATATCATTTGTAGCATCTAAAAATAGAAAAGGTCTTCCTATAAATATTGCAGTAAATTATCTCAAGTTTAAGAGGAGAAAGAGTTTAATCTCAAACATCTTTATGTACTTTGCAATACTTCTTTACTATTTTTTGAAACTCATGCAAGAGGAAGAATATCCCTCTAAGTCAAGGTTTATTCTTTTAGTTGTGTAGCCCTTGACTCTGTTATCTCTTTGTCTTGTTCATGGACAATGCAAGAAGAAACAAGACGTTCTGTCAAGAACTAAACGAGCCTACTTTCCCGTACATCGACATCGGCATTCTAGCATCTGATCATTATTCTCTTGATCATCTGAGACTAAACATTATGTCAAACATACCTTTTTAGCACTTAAAGCTGATTTCTAAAAGCAAAATATACCCCTCTCATCAGATGAAATAGACACATAAAAAGTAAATAAATGAATAAATAAAGTTTTGTCGCACCTTTTAAAGAATGTAACAGTTACAGTTCTTCCGTAGAAAAATTCCTCAATTGCTTTCAAAAAAAAAAAACTAAAAGTACAAAGTACATCAAAACACATTTTATCAAAGAAAGAAAAAAAAACTCGTCCGTTGATAAAATGTCTCGAATTTCACTTTTAATCCGTTGCCAGTTGTTAAGTATAAATAAAGAATAAAATGCCCTCGTGAATGAAACACTTTTGTTACAAAAAAAATCGTCTGCCAAAAAAAAATAATAGTAATAAAAAAAAATAACACAAATGAATAAATAAACAAAAAATCGTCTGCACAGTCAGTCATTTTTTTCTGAGCCTGCATTTCCGCCATGTTTGTGGAGTCGGAGTCGGAATCAGAGTCCTCACAGAAGATTATTCAGAAAAGTACTTTACAAACATTATTTATCAAAACCATTTTTTTTACAAAGTTAGTTTGAAGGAAATCCGACTTTAAGTTCCAGGATCAACATTCAACTTAAATTCCCCGTAGGCGCTAATGTTAAATTTTTTTCTGAACGGTTCAATATTAAACGAAAAATGGTTCAAACCAAAAAGCGAAATAAGGGAATGAACCTCTCCGAGATCTTTCAAACAAAAAAAAGTTTATTCCATTCGGATGGTTCACTCAGAAGTTATTAGGTGGGGAAAGGTTGCTTGAACGGTTCAATGTTGAACGAAAAAATGTTCAAATTGAAAATTTAAATACTGTAATGAAGTATCCTTGCTGAGATCCTTCGAACAAAAAAAAAGTTTATTTAAATCGGACTGTTCACTCAAAAATTATTAGGGGTGACAGCTTGCTTGAGCGGTTCAATGTTGAACGAAAAATTGTTCAAATCGGAAATGTAAATACGGGAATGAAGTATCCTTGATAAGATCTTTCGAACAAAAAAAAGTTTGTTGAAATCGGACTGTTCACTCAAAAGTTATTAGCGGGGGAAAGGTTGCTTGAACGGTTCAATGTTGAACGAAAAATTGTTCAAATCGAAAATGTAGATACAGGAATGAAGTATCCTTGAAAAGATCTTTCGAACAAAAAAAAGTTTGTTCAAATCGGACTGTTAACTAAAAAGTTAGCATCGTGGGACAGGTTGTTTGAACGGCTCAAAGTTGAACCAAAAATTGTTCAAATCGAAAAATCAAATATGGGAATGAGCTGTACTCGCCGAGATCTTTCCAACAAAAAAAAGTTTGTCCAAATCGGAATATTCATTCAAAAGTTATTAGGGGGGGACAGACAGACCGACAGACCGACCGACAGACCGACACACAAATTCCCCATCTCAATACCCTACTTTCAAATTTTTAATTTTTCGATATTCATTTTACCTTTTTATTTTTTGGACTTGGCGATATTTTTTGGACTTGGCGATACTTTTTTTAACTTGGCGATATTTTTTGGACTTGGCGATATTTTTTAGATGCATTAAGCCAATTTTAATACTTTTTTCGTCTTTCTTTCATTTTTAACGGGAAAGTAGGCTAAAAAGCAAATACATTCAAAAAAAAAAAAAATAACAAAACGCTATTTTTGGACAAAAGTAGTTTTTTATTCTACAATATGACACTTTCGTAAGCAGAGTTCATCTGCACACACAGCAATAAGAAAATATTTTATTTTAACTTTTACTTACTGTGGTTAAAAACAATCAATAAGTTTTACCCTCTCGATAAGTTCCCCGAATCTTAAATAACGTAATAATGTAAATTATTCTTAAGTACAGACAAAGGGCATTTTTGTTCAAAATATAATAGTTCCTAGGAACATTGGTGTTTGATTTCATGTCAGTGCTATATTTCAAGTGAAATTTTCTCAAGATGTCCAATTCCAGGTTTGGGATGCGTTCTACAAGCCATATGTGTTCAGGGATACTTTCTCAATGAATCCTGTTTTATTGAGACCTCACAGCAAAGGTTTCATCAAGCTGAGATCCAAAGATCCTTACGACCCACCAATAATTGATCCAAAGTACCTGACTCATCCTCAAGACATTTTGACCATGGTAGATTGTAAGTATTCTTGTAGAATTGAAGGGTTTAGGAGATGAAAGGATTGTGTGACAAAACAGAAATTGCGAGTAATTAAAGTTCAAATTTTTGTTGTTGTAGTTATTGCAGCTTTTTTGTTTTCTGGTTTTGTCGTTAGTATGCGTATGAAATCGATTTAATGACATCTACTTTCTGATGTGCCGAGTTGTATTTGCTTACCTGTATCCATTGCTTACCATTGTACAGAGTGTTCATTTTTTTAAATGTAACATAGCCCTTTCATCCTCCAAGCCCTTCAATTATTTTCTCGTAAGACCTTTTTAACTTAAATTGTTGGATCGTTGAACGTTGTCTTAGAAATGAAAGTAAAGCATTTGTGTTCTTTTTCACAGCTATGAAAACTTGTATACAAGCAATGAAAACTCCAGCTATTCAGAAGTATGGAGGCAAACTTTTTGAATCGCCTCTCCCCGGATGTGATCAGTATCCAAGAGACAGTGACGCTTTCTTGGCGTGCTTGGCAAGGACGTACACTGCCACTTTATATCATCCAACTGGTACTTGCAAGATGGGAAATGTCTGGGATCCAACGACTGTAGTAGACCCTCATTTGAGGTAACTTTTTGTTTTTGAACCTACCATACTGTAACATTAATCCCATTTTGATAAGATAATAGCTTCATAAACTGTTATGATAGTAAAAGCTAATTTTCATTAATGAAACTCTTTGCGTTTCTGAAATATAAACATTCTACAACTGAAGCCTCAAATAGAAAATGCGCAAAAAAGAAATTTCATGGTTTGCAATGTGCACGCGGTTGAAACCAATTTTGACTTTGTTTATCGAGATAAACATTTTCTAAAATGTTAGCTACAACCTGTGTAAATAAAACCTGAAAAATTTAATTAAGAAAAGATTTTTTTTTTTTTTTTTGCTCATTTAAAAAAAAAAGTTTTTGTCCTGTAGAAAATACATATTCGTTTTTAGAATTTCATTTCCAAACAAAATGACAAAAAGTGAATACCTCAAAAAGTACTTTTATTAGTTTTTCTTTCTTTAGAAAACTCAAAGAAGTACAATTATTCTACCGTACTCTTTAAAAAATCCTATGCAGAATAAAAATAATTTTAACGAAATTATCTACGTGAATTAAATATCTAAGGAGCTTGAATATTATTTAGGAACAGGTAATACTCGTTAAATAATTTCCTTGCAAATAATTCTTCATATAAGATTATCTGAAGAACTAAAGGGAAGAAAAGGGGCATTAAAAGTAGAAGTCTTGAACTTTTCAGCAACTTCCATAAAGATTGTTTTGCGATTCCTACTCGATATATTTTTTACTTTTTCATAATTGAAAAGAAAATCCGAGGGATTGTTTGTATGGTTGCTTGCTGAGTGTCAATACTATATACGACTCCCTAAATTTATTGCTGTCATGTTACAATTGACTGTTGTATAGTTTTTACACGAAAGGGGATATTTCTATAACGCAACAGCCAACCGCCGCCCTATAAGTAAAATTGACATTTAACCATAAAATAAGTAATACCAATAAATCAGCGATTGACAAGCTCGTGTTAATACAGAATCCGCAACGAACCAGAACATAAAACTAATATTCTATATAAGCATACTATAAAAACGTAATGCCAGAGAAATTGTAAAGCAACCAGGGGACCCCACAGCACCTATAGCCTTGAAATTCAGTACGCAACTACTTTGAGCCCGGAGATCGTTTTTGTTTTAATCGTAATAGTATTTTAATCGGATTCTTTCTGATTGAAGATATAAATCGTGGCAAAACCAATAAGATTGCACAGAAATCTCTTTTAAATTGGCGGGCTAGCAGGGAAGGAGACCCCTACTTATTTTAAAAAAGATAATTTGCTCAAAATTTCAAATATATCCGGCGTCAGAAATAATAGATTTTTCTGTTGCAGGGTAAAAGGTGTCCATGGACTGAGAGTAGCAGACGCTTCAATAATGCCAGAAATTGTATCTGGAAATACAAATGCGCCCTGTATAATGATCGGAGAAAAGGCTGCCGATATCATTCGAGGAAAGAGAACTATTTTAAAGAAAAAAATAAAGAAAAAATGATCTTAAAACTTCTACAATTTCAGTATTAACTCTTAAGAGACAGTGCTCAAATTTGTGAATAGAACGAGTTGTAACTAAAAGATCAAGGCATGCGCATTTTAATGAAGAAATGTTCGTTTTTGCAACTTATGCCAAACTTCGTCCCGAGGTAAAGGAATGTGTTTGTTTACTGAAGAGAACAAGCATACAAGGCCATGGTATTAAACATTTTCCTACTAGGGAAAATAGCCTACATTTAAGTCTTTCATTTATGGTTTTTAATAATCTATACGTATTGTTGTATTTGGTTTAATGATTTTAAAATTATTTTATATTTCTTGTTCTTCATTGTGATGGTGTTTTAATTTATGAAAGAGAAATAAATTTCAATGTTCATATTTTACTTTTTATGAGCTTTTGCACCAGGTCTCTTTTTGATTTGTTTCATTTTTCATTAATTTATTGAATAATGGATGTTTTATCTCAAATGGAACAAGAAGTTCTGTCAAGAACTAAACGAGCCTACTTTCCCGTACATCGACATCGACATTCTAGCATCTGATCATTATTCTCTTGATTATCTAAGACTAAAAATTATGTCAAACATACCTTTTTAGCACTTGAAGCTGATTTCTAAAAGCAAAATATACCCCTCTCATCAGATGAAATAGACACATAAAAAGTAAATAAATGAATAAATAAAGCTTTGTCGCACCTTTTAAAGAATGTAACTGTTACAGTTCTTCCGTAGAAAAATTCCTCAATTGTTTTCAAAAAAAAATTAAAAGTACAAAGTACATCAAAACACATTTTATCAAAGAAAGAAAAAAAATAAAGGAAAAAAAAAGAAAAACTCGTCCGTCGATAAAATGTCTCGAATTTCACTTTTAATCCGTTGCCAGTTGTTAAATATAAATAAAGAATAAAATGTCCTCGTGAATGAAACATTTTTGTTACAAAAAAATCGTCTGCCAAAAATAGTAATAATAATAATAATAATAAATTCAATAAAACAAATGAATAAATAAACAAAAAATCGTCTGCACAGTCAGTCATTTTTTTTCGAACTGTTTACTCAAAAGTTATTAGGGGTGACAGCTTGCTTGAGCGGTTCAATGTTGAACGAAAAATTGTTAAAATCGGAAATGTAAATACGGGAATGAAGTATCCTTGAAAAGTTCTTTCCAACAAAAAAAAGTTTGTTGAAATCGGACTGTTCATTAAAAAGTTAGTATCGCAGGACCGGTTATTTGAACGGCTCAAAGTTGAACCAAAAATTGTTCAAATCAAAAAATCAAATATGGGAATGAGCTGTACTCGCCGAGATCTTTCCAACAAAAAAAAGTTTGTCCAAATCGAAATGTTCATTCAAAAGTTATTAGTGGGGGACAGACAGACAGACAGACAGACAGACCGACCGACCGACGCACAAATTCCCCATCTCAATACCCTACTTTCAAATTTTTAATTTTTCGATATTTATTTCATTATTTTGTTTCTTTTTGACTTTTTTTTACTTGGCGATATTTTTTGGACTTGGCGATATTTTTTGGACTTGGCGATATTTTTTGGACTTGGCGACATTTTTTAGATGCATTAAGCCAATTTTAATGCTTTTTTCGTCTCTTTTATTTTTAACGGGAAAGTAGGCTAAAAAACGTATTGAAGCAAATAGCTGATATACGAAATTAAAAAGATTAGTGGATGAAAGTGCTAAGTGGCGAACTGATAAATCATAAAATTTGCTTCAAAAATTTTTGCTTGCTCTTTTTCTTTTCTTCACAATAACTAAAGCGATATACGAAATTGCTTTCTCGGATGTAGCGATTTACAATGCAAGGATCATATTGCCTAGTAACATCTTAAATGTAGATAGAATTTGTGGCATCGCTGGAAATAGCTTAATTGAAAGTATCAGTGAAAATGTGAAAGATTTTATCTTTAACGCAGATAATTCACACAAAAACACTTCTGATAAAAATATCAGTTAACATAATATTCTGATGAGCTCTTGAATAGATTAACGTTTCTAGGACTGCAGTCAAACTATTTCTAAACACCTAAAAAAAGCTAGACGAAGTAAATTCTAAAAGATAAATTTTCAATTGAGATAAACTTATCATTCAACTTTGAAAGCATTTGAAAAATCGTTAAAAGTAATGAATCCATCAACTACGGAAACCTGAAATCATTAGACACAAATTTGAGAAGCACGTGTAAAAATTGAATGAATTCAAGGAATAAATTTAGAAAACATACGTAAAAACTTAGAGAATTTGTTGAATAAAAAATGAGAAGAGAAAAATTACTTCTGGTAACATGTCTTAGAAAAAAAGTGGTGCCTTCGTATGTTTCTTGTACTTTTGAAATGAACACAAAAAATAATATACACAATTTATTTCATCTAAGTTACAATAATTATAATATATAAATACATACTTTCATGGTTCAATTAAATAGTTTGATTATGAACAAATACAATGAAACTTATTCTGTGTTGCAATTTAAGAAAAGAAAATTATGATTACTGACATTACTCATCATTTTTTTTCACAATTGTTTAGATTTATGACAAAAATACGGAAAATACATTTTTTTTTATAAACAGTGATCGAACACAGCTAAAATCTTTGGCATCAAAAAATAATTTTTGGTGCGAGAAAAATTATCCCTCATACGTAGTTTATTAGAATTTCGTGTAACTTTGCTTCTAAAAAATTTGTTTTGAAAAAACTAGTCGCTCAAATATTTTTTTTAGTCAGATGTGCGACCAGAAGCTTGGAATGTGCCAGACCTGGGCTATAAAAATATTTTTTTTTAAATATCTGCTTGATGTGACAAATAAGTAATCTTCATTAGCGCTTTTTTCCGAT
>JAXGGA010004033.1:0-93703 GCA_038373865.1 Uloborus plumipes | reverse complement strand
AGTTAGAATGAAGGATCATGTACATCGAGAGTGTACATAAACTGATTTTGATTTACCGCAGGTTTAAGGGGTGATTTTATCGTGTTTTGTCATTTTTACCGCTCTGATGAGTGCCCGAAATAATGTTAAATGCCCTTGGCCAAGACGCCGTACTTCCGTTTCGGGGAAGATGCCGTCGCTTTTTGACCGTCCAAGAGAAAACAATGATAATACTCGAAACATGGACCTAGAAAACTACACCGAACCGTCGAAAAAAAATGTAATTCGATTAAATACATCGTGTACAGCAGTTTGCGCAAAAGTAGTGTACGGCATCTTCCCCTTACGGAAATTGCAATAACGGCATCTTCCCCAACGGTTGGGGAAGATTTTGTAATCATTATGTTTTACTGAAGTTATAAGGTCTTTGGTGTATAAAGTATAAAGGCCGCTAATATATTTCAGTTTGGGAGAGGGACATTCTTACCCCAACCACCCTTTATGAAAATTGCTCTTATGTATTCCATGTTGATGTATTTTGTAGTAGCATGATAGTTATACTTTTTCCCTTTTAGAACAGATATATTGTAGTTAGAGATGTTGTAGTACCAGTCGATCTGTTGCCGAAATCGCCGCAGCATTGTCAGCCCTACTGAATACTGAACTGATGCAGCATAGTCAGAGGCGGGTCTAACGGTACGCGGACTAAGCGGCCGCGTGGGGCCCCGTCGATCCGTGGGGCCCCGAAATTCTCCTAGAATCTAAAATTTGAATGCACTGGTTTTAGATATAACTGCAACCTGTAGCTAAACAAACGAGCTTTTTTGCAGCCGGGGACTAGTATATACCAATAGGCTAATAAGGTCCAACCTAGGGGCCCCGCTCTGGGGCTCCAGATTTGTTTCATAAATATTTTAACAGACGATGACCTACGCTCGACTGGAATTTATATCAATAGGCCTATGCCAATTGATATAACTGGCTTAGGGCCCCCCAATTTCGTTTACCGTTGTTTTAAATTACGATATTATGCTATAGGGTCCCAAAGTTCGACTGGATTCTAAAGCTCCAATACGATGGCTATATAGCTTTTACCAACCAACTAAACTACCGTTTGTTTGTTTTTTTTTTTCTTTTTCAGCTGTTATCAGATTAATGAATATAGTCCAATATGATCCGGTTTAGGGGCCCCCCAACTTTGTTTCACCTCTAATTTAAATTTGATGTCATAGTTTTATTACAGCAAGTGTCTGATTTTTCAATAGGCTCATGACGCTCGATTAGGGGCCCCCAAAAAATTCTTTCAACAATTTTTTAAAAGTTACGATGCCAATATAGAGCCCCGAATTTTGACTACTCTAAAGCTCCAATACGTTGGCTATAGCTATTACCAATTAACTAAACTAACGAGGGTTTTTTTTACAGCAGTTACCAGATTCACCAATAGTCTAATATGGTCCGGTTTAGGGGCCAACAATTTTTTTTCACCATTAATTTTAAATTATGATGTCATTCTTTTATTATAGCCAGTGTCTGATTTATCAATAGGCCCATGACGCATGACACCCGATTAGAGGCCCCCAAAAAATTCTTTCACCATTTTTTAAAAGTTACAATGCCAATATAGAGCCCCGAACTTTGACTGTATTCTAATGCTCCAATACGTTGTCTATAGCTATTATCAATTAACTAAACTAACGAGTTTTTTTTTTTTTTTTTTTTTTTTTTTTTTTTTTTTTTACAGTTGTTACAAGGTTTCCTTATTGTCCAATATGATACGGTTTTGGAGCCCCCAAATTATTTTCACCACTAATTTAAATTACGATGTCATAGTTTTATTACAACCAGTGTCTAATTTACCAATAGGCCCATGACGCCCCCAAAAAATTCTTTCACCGTTTTTTAAAAGTTACGATGCCAATATAGGGCCCCAAATTTTGACTGTATTCTAAAACTCCAATACGTTGTCTATGGCTATTATCAATTAACTAAACTAACGAGTTTTTTTTAAAGCCGTTTCTAGATTAACCAATAGTCCAATATGATCCGGTTTAGGGGCCTCCAAATTTTTTTCACTGCTAATTTAAATTACGATGTCATAGTTTTATTACAGCCAGTGTCTGATTTATTTAATAAACATAAGTCCATTAATAAACATAAATCTTCGTACTTAGAGTAAGAAGTTTTAAATATTTTTAAAATATTAGGTTTGGACAATAAAAACTGCCGAGGGCAGTCATTCGACAATGCCTCAAATATGTCGGGAGAATATTTAGGCTTACAAGCACGCATTAAGGAACACAGCCCAAGTGCGGTTTTCATTCCTTGTACGAGCCATTCCTTAAACTTAATGGGAAATTTTGCTGCAGAAAGTTGTAGTTCTGCAGTTAAATATTTTATTTTCTGCAGAAGCTATTCACATTTTTTTCTTCATCAACTCATCGATGGAGCATCTTAACATCCAAGTTAGAAATGTGCAAAGAACGACACTCAGTTTCTGTAAAAAGAGTCTGTGACACAAGGTGGTCAGCAAGAGCAGATGCGGTATTGGCTATCAAAGTTGGGTTCCCATGCATAAAGGAGGCTGTACAAGAAATTTGTAATGACAAAGAAGAAAAAAAAGGTGACAATACTTGAAGTGACAGCACTTTTGAAGTCGATGGAAAAGTATGAAACCGCCCTATTGACTGTGATTTGGAACACCATTCTGCAAAGAATAAATGATGTAAGCAAATCATTGCAGTCAACAGAGTGAGAACTCTTGAAATGGGCCAATTTACTAAAATCCCTTGAAAATTTTATTGCAAATTATCGAAACGAATTCAAAAAAATTGAAAAAGAACCAGCTGAGATCTCAGGGTTAACGTTTGACGAGGAAGAAGATGTACCAACACCAACTTGCAGACATCGAAAAAGAAAAACTTTTTTCGAGGAAAACCAAACGGAAGGTCACGAGTTTTCTAGAAGAAACCATTTCAAAGTGAATTCTTTTCTTGTCATATGGGACAGTACAAAAGCACAGCTATCACTAAGAGCTAAAAAATATGATGTTGTGCTTGAACCATTTCAAATCTTCTTTGAGCGAAACACATCACTAGAAAAAAGAAAATAATCACTTAAACGTTTAAAGAACATGTATAGCAATGACATTGATGCTTGCACTTTAGAAGATGGATTTGATCATTTTGTTATGTTTCTGAAAGAAAATGAGGACTCATTCAAAAGAACATCTGAAAATTCAGACAATTTAAGTCTCTCGTGTCATAATATTTATCAAGCTGCTAGAGGGATGTCTTGCACATTTCCGAACATGGAGACATTTTTGAAAATATTTTTGACAATACCTATGTCAAATGCATCAGGTGAAAGATCGTTTTCTGTTATAAAAAGAGTAAAAAATTATTTACGTAGTAAAATGGGAGAAGAGATGCTTAACAACTTAGCCATACTGTATATCAGTGGTGGCCAACCCGCGGCACGCATGCCACAGTGTGGCACGGCAGAGCATTAGGGGTGGCACGCGAAGACTTACTGAAAAAATTTAAACATTTGAGAAATAATGTCGTTCTTAGAAATATTGCAAAAACGGAAGTCCTTCCTTTGATAAATCTAACGATTGGATGACACGCGGTGGCATACAATTTCCAAGCTACAATATTGTAAATACTTATCGTTAGCTTCGGACATCTAAAGAAAAAAAGTGACATTACAGGCAATGCTTTGAAAAGCATATTTGTACGAAACACGAATGAAATTTTCGGTGTTGTAGACGAAATTTTGGATTTACGCTAAATAGTTTCAGCTACAGACGATGAAATGTTCAAAGAAGTTAACTCTGTGCCTAAAAGTAAAATACCACAGTGGATAAAATTCGGTATTGGTTGCAGAACACGGAGTACTTTCAATTGTTTTTGTTACACTGCTTGAAAATCATTTGGGAAGAAAACTTTATAAGTATCATTATATTACCCATCAGAAGCTCTTTGTGCCAAGGAATCAGATTAGAATAATAAACGTCGATTATACAATGTTTCATGATCGTTTCCTTGGCGAAAAGGAAAAGGATGACAAGTTACCCCTTTATTGAAATGTGCGATAGCTATCCAAAGGAAAAATACTCATACAGTGTTTTATAATATGTGAGAATGTTTTAAAACACGTACCCTGTTAAAAAAAATCCTGAATTTTCAGAAAGTTTTCGACCGATTTCAACAGAAGATTTCCGTTTTAGCTTCAAAACGCATTTTTTCCTTAAAAAAGCGGAAATATTCCGTGAATTACCGAGTAGGAGAGACGAAAACTGAATTTCTCCGTTTTTGTGGTTGCTGCATTTAAGGGGAATGAGTACTTTTTACATAAGAATGAAGAAAATCAACTGAATTTAGCTATTTCACTCTTTATTATCCGGCGCCTAAATAATTTAAATTTAAGATTGTGGGGAAAACTATCTTAAACTACTATAAATCATATCTTTTGCAATAAAACTTCAGTTTCTTTCTCTTAACTTTGGAGAAACAAAATTAATACATTTCACATCAATATTGGAACTAAGCTATCCGAAGTTAATGATAAAAATTTACTGATCTTTTCAAATTCTTCGTCTATTTCTCTGCAAGACGTTACCGAAAACCCAAATCGAAATTGTCGACTTGTTGTATCTTGCAACGTTAGAAATCAAGTATAGGAGCTTACTTCAACTGCAAGTCATCCAAATTATATTGATTTTGCAAATTTGTACGGACATTTTTTTTCTTTCAAATTAACATGCTTTAAATGTCTGGTGCTCTAAGTTTGGTTCAAAAATATGTTTGTGGACAAAGATTGTTTGTTTTAATGAATGCATAAAAATCAAAATACCGTTGAATGTTGATTGATAGCTCTTAAAACACTTATATTCTTTAGCTTTTGAAGAACTCATCCTAAAATTAATGACTAGGTAAAAAAGTTATAAATTCGTAAGCCAGATTAAGTACTAACAGTTTAATTTTTGGAATAAAACGTTTCATGTTATTTGTTGCCTAACCCGACTGTCTGAACCTATAAAAGTGTTTATTAACGCCAACTCTTAAATTCGGATTTGTTTTAAGTGTATTATTATTTTAATCTCCGCTACTCAGACTTGCGTGAAAAAAAGTACTATTTAAGTTAAAATCACATAGTCAGCCGCCAACAATTTTTTTTTTTAATTTTGAAAATTATTTCAGCTTGTTGACAAAATTGAAAATGGCACGCCCACCTTTTCCCCCCAGATAGTGGCGCTCTTCCCAAAAAGGTTGGCCACCCCTGCTGTATATTGAACAGGCACTGTTGAACCGCGTCGACACGGAAAACACAATGATTTTGCTGCAATTAAATCTGGACGAAAATTTATATGAGGTATGCAAATAAAAAATATTGGTCTGTACTGGTTTTTTTTCTCGGGGGGGGGGATTTTCTCCCCCCCCTTTTAGAGTGGGGTGAAGGGGGGCCCCTAAAACTTTTACCGCTTGGGGCCCCCATTTCACTTGATCCGCCTCTGAGCATAGTAATAAAAAGATAAGGTAAATTCGAATGAAGGGCGAATAATTATAACTGAAAGATCCAATTATTAAACAAAATTAGAGTTTTAGACCTATTACACCTGTAAAATCTAACAACCTGATCGATTTCAGTAAGATTTTTACCATTCCGCCTTATCTCGATGCCTATCTCGATTTCAATCTCACGCTTTCGTAATTTGGAAGATTCAAATGCTATCACGCCTCGCTAATGTAAGCAAAAGAGAAACTAAACTTTAAGTATGCACAAAACATCTGTGTGAACAGGAGCAAAAAGTGACTGATTTTCAATGCAGTCACCAAGTCGAGACGTGACAAAAATAACCCAGTGATGTCTGTTCCACCCTCATCAAACTGTACACCGATTGCGAAATCGCACGCCACCACGGAATGTGTTTCCAGCCGCAATAAAACTGTTACCAGACACTCTACTTGACTATCTTCTGCACTCAAAATCCTTTCTGAATTTACATTATAACACCTGTGCATGACAAAAATTTTTGAGGCGTGGAAGACCGGACGGTAGCACCTCCCAAAAGGGCTAGACTCGTTTCTAGTTATTTACCGTTGAATAAGTCTAACACCTTTTATAGAATGAATTATATTTTTATAAGGCTTTGTGCTTTTGGCATCACGGTTTACTTGGTATAAGAGAAGCAGGGTAGTTTCCAACTAGAGAGGGGGCTAACCTTCCAGAGTTCTTACATTTTTAACCCGTGTTGTCAATTCAAGTATGGAAATACCAATGCATGTAAAGACGACCAAAAACATCATGTCAGAAAAAAAAATCGTGACTGCTATTACCAAAACTTTTACCCTTCCCTCCAGTAAAAATTCTGTCTGTGTTAGTGTTCCATCTCATTTCATAGAGTAAGTATACTTCGTAAGATAAACTTTAGTGAAGAGCATATTTATCGAAAGATGCTTTTCTGAACTACTTTTGAGGATATCTGTCCTACGTTTCAGTAGGGAGTTACAGTAACAAAACTAAAACGAATGTTTAAAATAAGAAAATATAAAGCATGAATAACCCAATGAAAAGAAAAAAAAAACAGTTTAAGTACCTTCCCTTAAATATAGTGCAATAAGTATAAAATACAATAATTATTTACACTTTTATCCATGGCTTAATTTATTTAAAAGCTTAGAGGAGCTTAGCTATTTCATTTTCTTTTCAGCAATTTTTGGGGAGCAATTTGACGGTATAAGCAACGGAGCTCATTAGTAGCTAAAGTTTTCCGTTATATAAATTCTAAAACAAAGGAATAGTGATTTTTTTCCCAAAGAAATGATTACATTTATGAGGTAACTTGCAGCATAAATGAGAGTTGAGGATACATTATGCAAAAGTATTAGTGTAAAAATCTCACCACACCACAAGAAAGCCGCGAGAGAACAGTTCTGTCACGGCTTTCTTATTATGCGGTTGGCTTTTTGGCATTGATGAAGAGGCTCAAGTGTATGCTTGAAATAGCTATGTGCTATATTTTCTTGCCAATTTGTGCTTTATTTCAGCTGGATTTTTACTATATTCACTAGATCATTTTTGATTTGATCAACCACAACCATGCATCACATGACTATACAATGTATGAACGCACAGACGTAGGTTTAGTAATTCCAATATTATAGCACGAATAATGCCTAAGCATTTTATTAGTAATTATGATTTTTTTCATTAATTTAACTCATTCATGTCACAATACGTCAAGAATGTTTCAGGTAAATCAAGACAATGGTGCATGCACCACCAGACCATAATTTCAAACTTCTGTGACTATTAAATTCAACGCAACTCTTAGCAAGTAAGACTGCAAAATTACACAATTCTTCCACTTTTAAAATATGAATCCAACACGTTCAAGTGAACTTCAAACACTTTAAGGCATAAGGCCAGACCGGAATTTGTTTACGACTGAAAAATCAAATTCCATGCGAACCCATTTGTTCTCTTCCTCTGAGGGAAGGGAAAGCTTCAGTGGTTGTCCGTTCACACTCCGTTACTGAAGCGTATGCAAAGCATGCAAAGCTATTCTTGATTTCCAAAACGTGTCCCTAAAAATAGTCTCACCTGTGATTTCAAGTCTCGCCTCCATTTCAGGCTTTTAATCACTGAAAAATATTTTAGACTGAATCGTTATTTATTTCTTTCTGGTGAGTTATCGGACTTTTAAACTGCGGTTACTTCTGTGAACCAGACACGTGGGGAAAGGAGGTGAGTGGATGGTGGGATTTTGTTCAGTCGGAACTGATTTTATGCAGGATTTTTTTTTTTTTTTTCTTGCAGAAACAAAAAAATGCGTATTTTATTAGAATAATAACAAAGTAACCAGTCTAGTAAGTAAGGATGTGACATCGACGTAGATGTTTTCGTTAAAACATAGATAATTTTATCATCGAAGTAGAAGGATCGATGCTCTGATGACATTGATGTTTTATAATTGGACGGAAAAAAAAAAACTTAATCATGTTAATGAAAATACATTACATGATGAAATCTGCACATTTAATTTGCTGTCGTGGCGTCCACACTGTTAAAACTAATGGTTGCAATTGGCACCTTTCCGGGGTGAAACGCTTGTAACAGGAGCGGCACCCAGTAGGGTGCCGAGATTTCACCCTTGGCTTGGGTGAAAAACTGGCACCCTCAATTCAACGAGCAGCGCGGGTGAAAGATGGAACCGTATAGGAGAGCATAATGGCACCCTCACTGTTCACTATTGCAGATCCCCCCTGTGCTGTGTGCGTTTTTGTTTTTCAATTGTGTTTACTTTTATTTATTGCTTTTATTCACAAAGTCTTGGTACATTTTCACCTTGAATTCCGATTTGAAAATGATCGAAACTTGTAATTTAAGGCATTTTCTCACAGTTCAGACTTTCCAACATATTTTAAAAGAATTCGTGACTTGAATTAAACTCAGTAGTTTTAAAATGCTATTGACATTTACTGCAGCATTATCTGTACCGAAAATGAAGAGGGAAGGTATTTTATGGATCCCTTTCAAAAACAATCAAAAATATTCAGTTGTATTATTCTATCAATAAAAAATTGAATCGCTTCATTAACTTATAAAATTTTAATCAAGGGTAACAACATATTAATAAGTATGTATAGTTCGACATTTAAATATCTCTATGGAATAAAATATATCGGGTATTTGAAAAGCAGTGTTTGTTAAACGTCAAGTTTCTCGACAGATTAAAAATCGAAATATATTTTAAGGATCAATTCAACTGATGGAACAAAAAAAGTAAGCTCTGGCAATAACGAACTCAGCATTTGTTATCAATAACGCCAACGAAAGATATTAGCGACAGCACGAAATGCATGGCATTAAAATAGCATATACATATACGTATGATAAAAACAAATAAGAAAGAAAGAAAGAGTCATTCAGAGTTTCTTTTTTTTTCCTTCCCTTCGCGTTCTGCTGCTTGTTTGTATCTGCACGGCAAAAGAGATTCGCTGCACAGAGATAAATTTCCGTTCGTACACTTTGAAATGATTGCACAAATATGTTGGAAATTCTTAGAACTATTATCAAATGCATGTACTTACGTGAGAATTCGAAGACTAATATGAAGAATTAATCCATTTTTGTAATAAACTCAAGGTGAAATCCAAGACTGTGAAAACACTGTACCGAAAATTCTGTCGTGTCGACGTAAACAAGATGTCCGCCATTCAAATGGTTGATGATGATGATGAGACCTCGCGCAGGCGCATTCTGTCAAAGGTGCCTTTTGGTACGGCGAGATGTCTCACTGAGCATGCGCAAGCTTCATTCACCCCAAAGGGTGCCGATGGGAGGCTTTTTAGTGCGGTAAGAGCATTTCAAATTCGCTGTGGCACCCCGTGGCACCTTGCTTTCACCCAAGCTTTCTTATTGGCACCCCTGCGTCACCCGTAGTTTTTACAGTGCATCACATTCGAAAAAGTCTCCGATAGTTATTATAGTTGTCTAAAGAGGTAATCATCCATTGGAGAAAATTTAATGATTGTTTTTAGATCACACTGCTACAGTAGAGGTGCTCCCGGGGTGGTGGGAGGGGGGATGTTCATGGCGCAGACTGCAACAATAACGATTGGGGGGAGGGATGTGTATAGAATATTTGTTTTACAATGTTTTCTCCCCATTTTTTTTATATTTTATTATTATTATGGATTTCCCCGCTTGTAGTTTTCCCCAAACAAGTGGCTGATTTACACGCCTAAAATTAAAATTTTTGCTTTTAATATGAATTGTAGTGTTAATATATTACATATTTCAAACCGCCATAAGTATTTTACAGTGCTTGAATACGGTTTTCACTTTAAATATCATTTGTGCAATTTTTTTGTACAAGTGTAAATAAATCTGCTGGAATACCTACGTACCGTAAAATGGGGTGAATCGGAACACTTTTCAGCGTTGATTGTCAAAAAGTAGTTTTTTTTTTTTTTTTTTAATTTGACTGTATGGGTAAAAACTTTTGTCTTGTTTTGCTTTTGATATACTAAGCAAAGACAAAACATTTTGAACAGTTATTATTTATATATATAGGAATTTAGAGGTGTTCCAAATCACCCTGCTGATAGGGGGTCATTTGGAACACACGTTAATTTTAATCAGTTAATAGCGCACTTTAAATTCTTATATGATTCAAGAGGAAACATAATTTAAAGATGCTATGAAATTATTCTTATTGTTAGCAAATATTTTTTTTAAATTACCAATTACTCCGTAGGAACGCTGAAAGATTGAAAGCAAGTTTACCAATTTATGAAAGATCCCTTTCGATTTGTCTCCTATCCGAGAATTATTGAAAATCGGCTCATTAGATCGCTGATATCTTTCTGAATTTTTAAGGCATGGAATTTTTTAGGAGTTGAAGATTCTATATGATTAAAACAAAATGCATTAGTTATTAAATTGATGTCGTTCGCGCATGAGCAGTGAGAAGTTAATTGGTTTAAAAGCTTATGTTTCAATGAATTTTCAACACTTGAATTTGAAATTTAAGTATGATATTTCTCTTGTATGCCGTCTTCTTTTTTTGAAGACTTTTGACTTTTTTGCTAACTTTGACGGAAAAATCTACGCGTTATGAGCCTACAGCCGGAAAATAAAATAGGAAGTTTTGAAAGAAATGTTCTTAGGGAATATAAGTGCTACCTTTACAAAAATATGTAAAATGATTCTACTTAGTATACAATTAACTTATGAAAGTAGCAGCTTATTCCCAGCTATTTGCAATGAATTATGATCAAAAAACGTCCTGATTTTAACCCCTTTTCCCCCTAAATGTATATGTGATTTAATTTTTATTGGGAAATGTCAGCCTATATTTCATAGGACAAATATAAGAGTGACAATTGGTATCTTATTTCCCGAGAAATTCTTAAAAATTATAATTTTTGAAAGTGTCCCAATACTTTTGTAAAGAAAAATAATATTTAGACATTTTTATAATACAATTTCAAAGTTGTAGCTTGTGGGCCACTTTTGAATCATAATTTTCCAAAAGGGACAGCTTTAGGATCTTTTGTTCCAGTTTTATTTCAAATACAGTCATTCAGGGTAATTTTGAGCCAAACTTTCTCTAATGTAAACTGCGCCGCTTATACTTTACTGGCTTTATTGTTTTAAGTAAAAGAAATACTCTCGTTATATATTTTTCAAAACTAAGAAATAATAATTGTTAAATACATTTCAAATAAATTATTAGCCTAGTTTAAAGTTATCATGCCATTTAGAATAGCTTTGAGTCGCGTAAGAAATAGGATGCAAAATAAATAATTTTGGAAAGCGCAGTGCAACTTCAATGTAACAAAATAAAATTTCTAAATGTTTAAAAAAAAAACCATAACATCTCAAGATGATGTCTACTATTTATGATATTGTACAGACCAGCGATTCTCAACCGCTGATATCTGGGAGCTACATCGGTCCGCGGGAAAATTTGACCTTTCGTGTAAACTGTTACTTGTCGGAGTTTTAAAAAAAAATAGTTATTCGAATATATAATAACTAATAATATTTCATACGGTTTTTGTGTGGAAATGTAGTTATTTTGTATCGTTTTGTAGTTTTTCTTAAAAATTTATTAACTTATGTAGAATTAATACAATTACTTATCTCTACCTTTAAATATTATTGCAAGTAAATAACAAAAATCGTTCTCAATCAACTTATATAATCGATCTTTAATTTCAAATAGAGGTGATTTTTTATTTTTAATAATATTTCTCAGTTTATTATTATTATTATTATTTTGTGAAAATTTTCAAAAAGGCAATAAATATAACCTTAAAAATTATAAAAAGAAACATTATTTGCCCGCGAAATTTTTTCATAACTTTTTACTGATCAAAAGTTTAAAAAAAGTTTTAAAACGCTAGTATATACAATTACAATGTATGACGAGCACTTGAAACAATTTCGAACATAGCTTTTAAACAGTAACTTCAGAATGGTTGCATGATGCAATAAGTTGTGTACAGTATTGTTTATTTTTTCTCTTCTTTTCTTCTTTTTTCTTTCTTTTATTTTTTTTAATAAAATAACGAGTGGAAAACTTGCTTCATTACCTTGTCTATAAAGTGCAGCATTGGGCTTTATATCCTTCCAAGTTTATTATTATTATTGTTATTATTATTTTAACCACCTCCCTTACGAATTTTTTTTGGAAAAAATTGCAAAAAAAAAAAAAAAAAAAAAAAAAACAAATTTTTTTTTTGCAAATTTTTTTTTTAATTTAATTTTGAAATACAAGAAAATGAAGCAATACAAATAAAATATGTCGGTTTCAAGTTGAATTTTTACTTATTTATGGGCGTAAAATCAATTAGTTTCACCCGAGTTTTCTCGGAATAATAATTACCTGCAACTCATACGAGCTCGAGATAACTCGGGATAATCAGGCAAGCGGTTAAGTCTAATATTCCAAAATATTAATTAGAGACTAATATACTCTTAATATACTAAAATATTTGAATTGGATCAAAGTTGACTGCTATAGCTCAAAGCTGCTCTGAATGATTGCACCAAGATTAATTTCTGCCAGTTTGCTTCATTAATAAAGGCAAATCTTCGAAGCGATTTATGAACAAAAGCTTTGTTACCTTTGGAAACCGTGTTGTGGTTGCATGCTGATTTTATACATTTATTTTACTAAATAGAAAGTGACTAGAGAATTTACGGATAAGGACAAATTACACTTCGACAAATATGTTACTTCAGCCGAGGAACGCATTTTCTCTGCAGTTAAAGTGACTTATATGTCCTCTATGGATTTCCTTTTTTTTTTTTTTTTTTGAGTTAAATTCGAGTCAGCTACCCGTGAAGTCACGAACCTTCTTCATAGATACACCTCAGGGAATGCACTTATTACATATTTTTGCTTCATTCTTTCGGATGCATAAAACTGAAGTAAGCAAATTGTGACGAAGACAGATGGTGGACTTGAAGATGCAGTTTCCTGTTCAGAACTTTCCGAGATATTTATGAGTTCTTTTGCCTCACAAGTGCTGAAAATAAGACTCAGGTCCTTAGCGTCGTCTCAATTATTTCAGTAGTTCGGTAAAGTAATCAATATGTAAGGTATGAAATAAATATGATGCAAAGTCTTTTAATCGTAACTATAAATACAAACGCAGCTTAAATAACACCGAGAAAATTTGAAAAAAATGTTTTCCATCTGGTACGACAAAAGTTGTGTTTAGACTTTTTTTTTTTTTTTTTTGAAATAGGACCAATTTTTCGATTCGTAATATGAGCCACTTCGATCAGCTTTGTATTCCCTATATGGCCCGGCCAATAAACAGCCACAAAAGAACCCCCAAAATAGCCTCACAAATTAGTTTTAAATTCAAAAATAGATGTATTGATTTTTTTTGTCGTGTGCCAGCCTGGCTGGCAATTTGCTTCACTTTTCAAATGTACCGTTATTTGGCGTGGAGTCCGACTTCCACAGTACACGCATGCCATAGGTACCCGTTTATAGGGTAGGCAACCTTTCACACAGAGAAAGGACAAAGACAGGAGGGAGAAAGCACACCCATGTTCAAGCCGAGACTCGAACCCTGGACCACTCCATCTGTGGCAGACTGCTCTGACCACTAGCCAAGGTGTTCGGCAGATGTATTGATTTTGACGATTATTGATAGCCAAAAATGTTTTCTTGAATGATATTTCAATACAAAATTGAAATGGATTTTATTTTACCTCTTCTAATGAGATTTAAATGCTTCTATTTTTACTTTTGATGGATTATATCATCAAAGCAATATCAAAGCCTACATCAAAAGATTAAAGATAGCAATTTCCGTCAGGCGAATGAGAATCTGTTCTTACAAATCCTTACAAAGAAAAAATTATGTTGACATGATCTTAAGTGTCTAAAAGATATGCTTTTCGTGGTGAAGTATTGAATTTTCATCTTATGCGTTTCTTGCGAAAACTTCTTGTTGCAGAGTAAGTGACAGCTTGATCAAATGAAAAACGAACTAGATTACCATATATAAAACCGAGGGATTTAAACCGTGGTCATGTTCGCGTTTAATCTATTCTACTTTATATGTTTGGATTTTCGTGTGTATTTTAGCAAAACTACTCATAATTACGTTGCTGTTTTTAATTTTTAAGGTAATTGAAATAGAACTCCATTTTCTTATTAATGTATATTATAAACTCATTCAGCCAGAAAATGGTATCCACATTACTTACTTTTGTCAGAATAAGTCATATTTTCTGCCAATCAATATCAGTTCTAAAGATTAAAATCTTTTCAACTACTGCAGATATTATTAGGAAATAATTGCGGAGCACTCAACTTTAACCTCTATACTGACTTTTTCTTTTCTTTCTCAATATTAAATTATATTTCTATCTCTATAGTCAACTCTTTTCGGAAATTCATTTTTCATGGATATGCTCTCATTGCTTTAAACACAGTAATATGGGAAAAATTAAACAACTATTCTGAGCAGTGACCTACTCAGAAATTAATTTCAGGGGGCGCATATTGTCATCGCAACAAAAGAAGATCATTTTGCAAAAACTGAGACATACGTTATATTCATATTTGTTTTATTAATAATTTTCCAAGGATTCAAAAAAGTTAAATAAATAAATAAATATGAAGTTCCAGGGGGAAAAAAGATGAAAGTGACCAAAAAGCGATTTTGAGAAAAACGAAGAACCAAGTTTGATTTCTCGTAGCTCCTTATATAGTTTTTCGAGTTTTCATGCACATTTCGGTCGCTTCTCATCTCCCCCTCCCCCTTGTTGTTCTACCAGATGATACTAGTCCTTTATAGCCCCTAAATAGCGCTAATATCTCAAAATGGACGAAAAAGTGACTTTAACCTTTTTCCCCCCTGGCCCTTCATATCATTTGAGAAAATTTTGGAGGATTCCTTTAGAACTAAAATCTCTACACACTATAGAATCAGTGAAATCTACCTTTGTAAACAAATGCTCAATATCATAAATTTAATTTTAAAAAATGATTCTGATTAGAGCCCGGGTTAATTACAACCACATAAGTGCATATGCAATTGCTTTTTTTTTTGGGGGGGGGGGCAGTAAAAGCCATAAAAGTATCCGTTTGCTTTTTATCTGGATATTTTCAAATGTTTTTAGATTTTTCTTTTTACAGCAGTTTAAAAAAATGTTTCCTCTTAGGTGGGGCTTGGTACCTAAACCAACCCGATGAGCATTTGAATTTTTTTATCTATTGTGTACTCTAAAACCATTTTAACGTATTTTGCGGGTTATCAGTGCTTTCCGTACCACCCTATTACACGGATAATACAGTGTTAACTGTACTGTTACTGGAAAAGTAATTTATTTCGTTAGGTTAACGCTCATATTAGTATTGTTTGTTATGTAAAGAAGTTTCAAAAGTGAGTGCTGAGTGTGCTAAAATAAAAAATAAATTAAATTAAAAGTCACTTCATGAGAACGTTGTGAAGTTTACTTTCCCAGAAAAACAGTTAAAAAACGGAGACATAGCACTCCCGCTTTTTTGTCAATTATCTGGTAATTGTCTTTTAAAATACTCGACGAATTTTTTTATTTCGCGTCGATTGTTTACATCTAACTGTGGCTTTGAAGAAACGATAGTTTAAATTTACTGTTGAAAAAAAATAGCTTCTTTGAAGAAGTACCTCGCACGTTTTCATAAAATAAACACCTATTACAGTGCAAACATCACGTGTCATTATTTCGTTCTTTTCAACTGAGTTCGCAACTTTCTTTGCTTTATTTTTATTCAGCCCGCAACCGCTTTCAATGTCATTATAAATAATTGTTTTCAAATCTTTCACGCAGCGTCTTTACCCGACTCGACTAAAAGACTTGTTTTAACCACACTGCAAAAAATGAACTGTTGCTTTTACAGTATAATATACTGGCAGCCGAGGTTCTGATTTAAAACTGAAATGCACAGCAATGAACTTTAAAACTAGCAATTTTAGTTTCTCACTGTAAAGTTAGCAATTTTACAGTTTATTGCCGTAAAATTTAGCTGTATTATACTGCAAAGACATCAGTATAATACTGGCAGCAGAGGTTCCAGTTTAAGACTGTAAAATGCACGGTAATAAACTGTAAAATTAGCAATTTTACAGTTTATTACTGTAAGATTTTTTTTACAGTTTATTACTGTAAGATTTTTTTGCAGTTTATTACTATAAAATTAGCTGTATTGTACTGTAAAAACATTTTTTACAGTGCATCGGTCCAGAGTATAATTGTGGGGGGGGGGGGACCCTTGGATGCTTTTTATGCCCGAATAAGTTCTTTAAACAAAGACAGTAACGGATGTTTCCTTGCAAATGTCACAATCGCTAGCCCCCCCCCCCCCCCCCACGACCATAAGTGCCCCAAGAGAATTCAAAAATACACATGATAAACGTTTTGCATAGTGCAAGATAAAAGGGTTCCAAAAAATGTACTACGTTGGGCCCTCAAACGTAAGTTCGCCACTGAACAAAGCTAGCGTTGGGCATAACTGACAAAGAAAATTCACAAGGTTCACTCGCGTTTTTTCGAAGCTGTTTGTAGACTCAGTGCTGCTTTATTATTTTTTTTTCTTTACAGTGGCTTTCACTCTACATGCAGTGGCGGATCCAGCGGGGAGGGCACGGGGGCACGTGCCCCCCCTGTCATATATTCTCGAAGAGCCTAAAACCCATACTGAAACAAAAAATACCGATCAAATTATCGGTGCTGATTCGATACATCTGTTTTGCATTTTTAAAAATATTTTTTTAAGTTTTTTTGGCAACGGAATCGTAAAAGAAAAAGAAATAATACCGTGACAGAGACCGTGAAAGGGGTCTCAGTGGCCGAGCGGTCTAAGGCGTGTAGCTGATAGCTCTGAGATGGTGGGTTCGACTCCCACCCTCGGTCCGGATGTACCTTCCTTCCTTTGTGATCTAATTCTTTCATAAATTGTTTGTACAAGATATATGTAATAAAAATCATGTGTAATGGAGGCAAGACACTAGATTGTAGTCCTCATTAAAAACCTGGGCATATAGCCCCAAACGAAATGAAGAGACCGTGAAAAACTTAAGTAGAGAGAACTTATCTTACACAGTAATAGAGAATTTGAAAGCAGCAGATCTAGATATAGCGTTCTTATGTGGACAGAGCTGCGATGGCGGTGCTAATATGAGTGGTGCTTTTAAGGGTGTTCAAGCGAGAATTTTAGCTATGCAACCTCTTTCTGTTTATACTCATTGTGCTAATCATCGGCTGAACTTAGTTTTGAACAAAGCAAGCACTGTTCCCGATATAAGAAACATTGTTGATATTATTAAAAGTGCAAACAACTTTTTGTGGGAATCTGCATCTCCAGCATAACTTTTGAGTACCAAAATTGGGGAAATGTTACTAGAGGATAAATCATCGAAAGCAAAAAGAATTTGCGAAACTAGATGGGTTGAAAGACACGATAGTATTTTTATTTTCTTGAAATATTGCCTGCAATTGTCTGCACTCTGGACGAAGTGAGTAGCAGCAGCTCGCATTCCTCAAGCAAAGCTCAGTCACTATCTGCTGCAATTTGCAAGTTCGACTTTCTGTTGTGCTTGAAGATTTTAACAAATTTTTTGGCCATTACTTAGCCTTTATCCATTCAATTTCAAAGCTCCAACCTTGATTACAGCAAAGGAATGCTAATGGTTGCGGCGGTAAAATCAGCTTTATGTGCTATTCGGAACAACTCCGAAAGCAAATTTGAAAATATATTCAACGGAACGAAGAGTATTGCGGACATATTGGGAATTGAAATCAGGATCCCTAGAACTGCCACTGTACAGCAAAAGCTTGCTGATCCCATGGAATATTTGCCCCTCTTAGCTTTCTTCATTTCCGAGCTAGATATCCAATTTAAGAAACAAAATACAGTGAACTATCACTTATACACCGCCTAATTTATGCGCCTTTTTCACTTTTGCGACGATTTTGAATGGTTCCAGCACATTTCATAGCAAAATAATCATAGTGTCATTCGTTTATGAGTCGGTCTAAAAACAAATATTTCACTTATGCGCCGAATTTTCCGTAAAATGTAAAAAAATATATATTTATTTTCTTTAAAAAATAAGCATTTTTCTTCGCTTTCCTCTTTAATCTTTTGCCTTTATTGCTCACGGAAAGCATTTTTTTCACATGAACTAGAGCTCGGAGAGGGACAATTACCTATTATGGAACGTTTTAAAGGAAACAGTTTGCAATTAGGTGTGTTACAATGTTTGTTTTCTCTTTATCATTGTACTTACGTTACAGTAATTGCCAAATCGTAGTAATGTGTCCCTTGTTTAAAGAAACATCCTTATTTATTCTGTTATTAGAACCTATGTTGCGTTTTAGTCCTTTAAATAGGCTTGTTCACTTATACATCTCTCTCACTCATGCACCTTTTTCTGTTGGTCCCTTGGGCCGGCGCATAAGTGAGAGTTCACTGTAGTGATATCATATCAAAGTTACAGAAAGTAGTTCCCAAATTTTACTTTGAGAACAATTTTCCCGATGAGGATATTATTGATGCCTCTCAAAAATACGAGGGTGATTTACCCTCAAATATAAACGCCCTTTCAGGGGAATTACTTTTATGGAAAGAACTTTGGGCTGATAAAACGCAAAAAGTTGACACTTCCGTGTCAGCTTAAATTTGCTGCAATGTTTCCTAACATTCAGTGTATTTTAAAAATTTTTTGTGTTTTACCTATCACAACTGCCACTGCTCTAAGATCTTTCAGCACATTGAAAAGAATAAAGACATTTTTAAGATCCATCATGGGTCAGTGGAGATTAAATGGTCTTAGCATGCTACACATACACCGAGGAATTAAAGTAGACCAAGAAGAGGTCTTACATTTATTTGCCAGCAAGCATGCTCAGAAGCTACAATTACAATTCATTTAAATCTTTAAAATGAACTTCTTCAGTATTAAAGTTTACAATACCTTTGTGCTATAGATGTAGAGAAAATTACAATGTTAAGAAGGCACAAATAAGCACTTTCAAAGGACATGGTCTACTGCCAGAGTCATGTTATACCATGACTGCTTGATGGAATGCCATTATTACCAGGAACCGAAAGGTAATGAAAATACGATAATACATAAGTATATGACAGTTGTTTGTTTTTAACAATAATAATTATTTCTGTTAAAAAATTAAACTGTGATTTTGTGCCCCCCTTGTAGATTTTTTCTGGATCCGCCACTGTCTACATGTGTTTAACTTGTACTAAATGAAATAGTGTGGATAATGTTTTCATATACACATTTACCTGTGAATTAAAATTAAATAAATTTGCAGTGAAATTACAATTAATATACTCTGAGCCAATATTGTCTCATTTTTTCCGGCGGCTTACGCGACTTCAGTTCATGTTCATGCAGTGACATGGAATATAAACGTAGAAGGAGGATATCTCCCAAATTTGTCTAATTAAGCATGGGGGGGGGGGGGGAATCCCAAAATGTAAAACATGAAAAAAAATATATATATAAAAAGCGTTCAAAAATGAATAAAAAACATTTTGCAAGAAAAAGAAAGAAAAACTTGTAAAAAAAAAGAAAGAAAGGTACGGCTTCCGATTTTACGAGCACCATTAAGGTGGAAGTCCAATTTAGCTCAACACACATGCCAAGGAGAGAGAAAGTATATCCATACCCGAGCCGGAATTCGAACCCGGGGCTTTCTCATCACTATCAGACCCCTCTGACCGCTAGACAAGGCAAGGTGGCCACGGTGATTTAATAGGTCTCAGTTACTTTTTAAGGTGGCTTTTTTTTTTTTTTTTTTTTTTTTTGGGAGGGGAGAGGGAGAGGGAGGCTGCTTCGCAAATTTTGAGGGGTGCACCATACGTTAAACAAACGTATGGCTATATTTTGCCTATATTTTAGCAATATGTTAAAGAACCATATGGTGGTTCGGGATTGTTATTAGTTAACTTTTATGAGCTTTATTAATGCATGGACGGATACAAGGGAAGGGTGATAGGGGTGATCGCCCCTCCCTTGAAGGACTCGGGCTCCCCGGCAATTTACAGCATTGAAGTTCCAAAAGTGCAATTTAAAACTATCTTTGTTCAATTTAGAAGGGTTCTCAACCGGAAATGCTCTGAATCTGAAGTAATAAAAATGAAGTTGTAGACCATATTTCATGACAAAAATGTTTAGAAATTGAAGTTTTAAAAACGATATTTTATCTTTTATCATGTTAGGGGGAGAAGAAAATCCGTAGAATTTCGACTTTTCGAAGGACAATTTTTAAAATTGTCTCAAAATACGATTGTACACCATTTTTGGCTTTGTTAGAGGTAAGAAATGAGGTTCAGGCCCTTTCTTCTAAAAAAATATTAAAACTGAACTTTCAGAAGCGCAATTTCAAACGATCTCTGACGATGTTAGAGGGAGAAAGTTCGAGATTTCTCCCGAGTCCTAAAAAATGTCATTTCACCATTCCCTTGAGGATTTTCTGAATTAATCCATGAGAGGAGATCATAGTTCTGTTAACGTCAACATTTTTTTCACGATGCTTTAGGGGGCCTTAGTTTCTTCTTAAGAGGACTTGCTTTTTTGGGAGGGGGGAGGGGGGTCCGTAAGCTTTGAGGGGTGCGCCATTGCTATTGATGAGTGAGTTTTCCTGATGCAGTTTGTTCTACTTCCAAATTTTGGGGGACTGGCCAGTGCCGTAGTCGGTAGCACAGAGCGGCCCTTGAAGCCCAACATAAGGACATGGCTTTTTAAGATTAGTATAACAGATTTTTCGAACAAATAGTTTGGATACCTTTTTAATTTGCCCCTCCCCCTCCCCTCTCAGCGTTCAATAGGGGCATCTATGTATATGTATTTAACGGAATTCAGACTATTTATGCATTGAACTAAACTCCGAAGATAGCAGGGCCCCCTGCATTTTTTTCGTCAGAAATCAGACACTGCTTGTATGTAAACTACCATACTAGGATTAGCAATGTAACGAAAAACAAAGCTATAAATTTCGGTACGTCAGACACACTTTTATTGGATCATTTTGAGATTGAAGAATTAAATGACGAAAGTTTTCTTTTATCTCTCCCTTTTCTTTTCTTTCTATCTGTCTTTCTTTCTTTCTTTTTTTTTTTTTTTTTTGTTTCGAAAAGCAGTGATGAAAATTCCATGATTTTATCAGAACCACCAGTGCAGTCAGCATCATTTAGTGAACGGGGATGGGTCATAACAATTCTTTCATACATTTTAAGTGCCACTTTAGGATTGGCAATATGCTTCTCATCAAGAGTTCTGTGGGAATAACCCCCTCCCCCTCCCTTGCTGAGCCCCTGCTTAAAATGCACACTACATTGACGAAAATTCCAGCGCATGCAAGCTTACAGATGCTCGAAACTGGTTCACATGAATCATACGTACGCGCTGTATTAAATTTTTATTGGTATAAGTATTTATGCAGATCATAGCAGAACGCAGATACATATTTTCCCTTTAAACCTCACTTGAGATCTCCGGTAGCTAGTTGAACGCTTGATCACGGGATGGCGCTGGTAGCACCTTCTGCTGACGTCAAAAGCACTTCCCTCTACCCATTGGGCAGCACTCGGGATTGAAGGGGCGTGGCATCTATTTAGCCCCTCCTTCCCACGAGCAGCAAACATCAATCAACGAGCGAGCCGCACATCGGAGCAGGAAAAAAGTCTCAAACGCGAATATCAAACGGCGGAGTGTCAGAATTGTATGTAGGTGGAATTTTATTGTTGGAAAGGGAGCACGAGCGATCGTTTGCGGTTCTTTTTTGTGGTGTGTCTCGTCTGCGGGAATTAAAACTCCGGAGGACATGAAGCTTTGATTTCGGAATCGTGCACTTTTTGTTTACCTTTTCCCTTTTCTGTTGATGCGGGATTTTTTTTGGCGGAGGAATCAATTGTGTCTAAAAACATGAATCATTTGGGGACTATGTACGCGACCAAACGAAGGAGGCGAAATAGTAAAAGGTAAGATTAATTATTTCAATCTATTTATGGATTTAAAACCACTTCTGTTTACGTCATGGATTGTTGACAAAGTGCAAATTTACTAAATTCCTCTCTTTCTGGATCAAATTTGTATCCTTTGAATATTTAAACCCTTTCAGCCTGTCAAATTTCAAATACATGTGTGTGAACAAGATATTAGGACATCGTGATATTATACCAGTACGCAGAGCTTATTTTCTTGAATCGTCCGCATACCTCATTTTTTTTATGTAATTTACCCGAATTTCATCCAATTTATAGAAAACGTCTCTTAAAATCTACATTTGAGTTCGTATGTAAATTAAACCTGATAACATGTTTATCTTAAGCGATTTCGAACAATCTGAATTTTAGTCTGTCTTACGTGATGACAGTTTCACCTTATGTTCTTAAAATTTTAGCTGTTACAGTAAACTCTCATTAATCCGGACTACGTTTGACCAGGCTTCCCTTAATCCGGACAGTCATATACGTATTGTATAAATAAATAACAGACGAGTTAGAGCTTTGATATAATTTTGTATTTTTTATGCATTTTTTTATTTTTTTGTGTAATGCAGTTTGATATTTCATTGTCTTGAATTCAAAATAGTTTTTACTGTGTACATCAGTTTGTTTATATATCTGGGCTCAATGTATATATATTTTTTTTTACAATCTGGATGTTTATAACTCGGGACCTGGATCCCCTTTTCGGCCCGGTTTAATGAGGTGTTCTAATGTATCATCATTTTTTCGATTTTGAACCGTACCGTGTTCTGACCTCTCGAGGGTGGGAAAAGTATTTTAAGCTACCAGTGTGAAGAGACGCTTGACTTATATATGTGTTTTTTTTTTTTTTTGTCTGAAGTTCTGTTCTGGCTGCTTCAGACCCATCACCCATGCAAAAAGCAAGAAAGTGCGTCCTCTGGGTGCGTTAGCTGTGCTTTATTGCTTGTTGTTTATTGTTCGTATAAGACGAACTACTATTAAGGCGAATTGATTTTAAATTAACCCATGAGTTCGTTTTAATGAGGTTCAATTGTGTTTGTTTATATCACAAAAACGGCTCCGAAATTTGATGTTGTAACTGCTTTTGAAGTAAGAATCATGGTTCTTGTTCCTACACACCATATCATCATTCCATAATACATCATCAAAATGCATTAAGTAGATCTTGTGTTTTACTATGCATTATTTGAAGTTTAAATACCCATTTACATTAGTATTCATCTTTGTTTCTTAACTACGCAATTTCATTTGTACTACAGTATAACTTCAAATCGAAACCTCTGTCGCAGCTTTCTCTCCACGTGTTAAAATTGTAAATATTAAAGGGGGTGAGAGTTAAAGTAAAAACTCCCCAACTTTTCCTTTTTCGTATGAAAATGCGATATATACTTCATTTGTAGATACTGCAATATAAATTTAATGTCATAAAGTAGGATAATTCGTTACACAACTATACAGAATATTTAATTTAAACTATACAAATACTAGAGATTTCAAGAAAAAAGAACCAAAAAACAATTTTGGCCCCTGTTAATGGGCGGCTTTAAGAAAAAAAAATCTTTCAATTATTTTTTTTTTTTTTTTACGTACTTCTTTAAATTATTTATTTTTTTTACATTTATTTATTTATTTTAGATCGAATTCTGACACGTGTTTTCATCTTTGTTAAAATTTTTTAATTTATTAGGTTTATTTCTCTGACTACAATATTGTTATTTTGTTTAAAATCAATTTATTTAAAATTAATGTTTACCGAAAATAAAGTACCAAATTAAATTACTTTTATTTTTAAAATACATCCAGGGGTTGAAATGCAGACGGCGCTCAGGTTCATTTAAGCGTGAGATTTATATATTTCGTGATGTATTTGGTACTTCTTAACCCCTTCAGTCGGAATTATGAAATAGTTAACCAAGAATGTTTTTATTTGGTACACAAAGTACTATGTCTAAGAGCATCTCACGAACAAAATTTCAAACTTGTGAGTAAAAAATTAAAAGAGTTATGACGTGTCCAATTTTCCAGATACATATTTTGAAATTAATATTTCAGCAAAAAAATATATAGAACATCACACGAACGTTGTCGTAAAATATTCTCCAAACAATAACAAAACATAATATGAGCATTTGAAATGATAAATATAAGATCGTACAATTTTAGAAAATTCAGAAAAAAAGCAACTTTTTTCGACGAGAGTGCATGGTTGGAAAAACAACCCAATCCCAGTTTCTCAATCAATTTTTGGGAATGTTGCCAATCCCAAAAGCAGAATTTTTTGCTCAGATAATAACAAGCAGATTGCAAATTGTCAACTACAAAAAAAATCAAGTAATTAAGTCAATTATTAAATGATTAGCAGCTGTTCAAAGCTGATGTCCGGTATACCGGACAGGTCTGAAGGGGTTAAATTATTTTGTAGGTTGTCCCTGTTTTGCAAGTTAAATTTTATTTTTTAAAAGCCGGTACTCATAGATATCAACATAACTGTAATGTTTGTATTATGCAAGGGTGGATCCAGCTTGTTTTTAAGTAGGGAGACAAAGGGCAATTTTTGAGCAAAAATGGGGGTGTTTGGCAATTTTCTCGCATTATTAGACCCAAACATGCAGTTTTATGCTATACTTGGTCGCTTAAGGGGGAGGGGGGAGGGTCATGATCCCCTTCTGATACCGCGCTTGGTATTATATAGATTTGTCATATGTTTACAATTAGTTTAATGAATTTAGTATGCATACTTTTAAAGATAAATTGATTTATTAAAAAAATTAATTTTATCCTTTTTTTTAAAGCCAAGGCGGAGTGCAAGTGCATCCAAGTGCATCCCCTTACACTAATAGCGTACATACTTAGGTGCGACCCCGGCAAGATTTGTAAGTGCACCCCCTCCCTATAGAAGAAAATAATATTTAACTGTTACAAAATAAATTTTCAATGTAACTCACAGGCAATTTTTTGGATCGGGTGCCCTGAACCCCCCCCCCCCCGAGCAGCGGGGGTGCTATTTACGCCACTGCATTGCATCCCTGTCGGTACCCATGCGCTGGTTAGAGTTTATTATCATTAATTTTTCCTGTATTTTCTCCCTTAATATTTTTTTCATAATTTTCTATTACATATGCATATCTCCTGTCACATTTATTTTATATTAGCATGTTAGAGCCTATTCACGAGTTTTATTAAAATTAATCCTTATGACTACATTCGGTTTTATTTCGTATATGCAATGACAATGCGTGAATGCATGTCTGATTCGATAATGCTCCCGTCATGATGCGTAGAAAACTATTGAATTCAACAACAATTTCAAATTTCTTAATCCATGGTGAATTATTAAATGTTTCCTAACGGCCTCTTCATTCACCGGTTTTCACATCTTTTTTATACTGCAAAAAAAAAAAAAAAAACTTGTTTTAACAGTATAATTAGCAGCAGAGGTTCTTGTTTAAAACTGTTAAGTGCACAGTAATAAACTGTAAAATTAGCAGTTTTACAGTTTATCACTGTAAAGTTAGCAATTTTACAGCTATTACCGTGAATTTTACAGTTTTTAACTGGAACCTGGGCTGCCATTATTATACTGTTAAAACAACACTTCATTTTTTGCAGCGTACTATGTACGAAATGCAATGCATTTTTATCCATTTTGCTTCTTTACCTTTGCTTTAAGTCGTATGATTTATAACTAGTATATTAAAGGTTGATATATTCTGTCAGGTTCCATTTTTCAAAAATTTCGATATTGTATCGTAATTTCTATGCTACACATCCCTAAACTATCATATTTCTAAACCACGTTTTACACTGTAAAGAAAGATGTCGTTTTTGCAGTATAATTCAGCTAATTTTACAATAAGAAACTAAAATTACTAGTTTCACAGTTTATTACAGTGCATTTCAGTTTTAAACTGGAAACTCTGTTGCCAGTATCATACTGTTGTTTTTACAGTATGCTACAGCTAATTTTATGGTAAAATTGCTAATTTTGCATTAATAAACTGTAAAATTGCTAGTTTTACAATAATGAACCGTAAAATAGCTATTTTTGCAGTTTATTACTGTGCTGTTGCAGTTTTTAACTGGAACTTCTGCTGCCAGTATTATTCTGTAAAAATAACAGCTTTTTTTTTTTTTTTTTGCAGTGTATACATTTCAAAATAAAATTGAGATATAGTACTCTTGGGGGCGGGGAAGGGAAGTTATTGAAGGGGATAGTGCAGTTGAAAAAAGTAACCATCATTATGTTTAATACTATTTTTTTAATTTCGTAAGAAAGTTTTGCAAAGCATAAAAAGCAAAACAAATAAATAAATAAAATGATGAAGTGTGAAAAAAAAAATCGTACTCTTATGGTGTAAACACACCTTACAGAAGTTTAAAGTGAACACGTCAAGGTTGGTTACGAAATTTTCGGCAAAAAATAAAAGAATATATATATATATATACTGCGATGCAAAAGTTTAGATAAAATGCAAATATGTGAATAAAAAGAAAACTATACAACGAAATGCTTTCAAATTTCTACTGCATGTACACAATATGGTCCCAAATACGTGTCTGGAGTTCTTAAAACTATAACTGGAATCAAATTTTGGATATCACAAAATACATTTTTTTACATTGTTGCAAAAGTTTAGACAATAGTCAGATTTTATGCAAATATCCCTTGAAATGTGATTGGTGAAGGAAATGCGGGACTGTATTATTCATTTATAAAGTGCAGAGATTGCTGAATAAATAATCAAAATCTCAAAAGCTCTTTAGTTCTCGTGTAAAGAAGATGAGAAAGTTTGGAAGCCGAAATTTGAAAATGAACCTACTTTATTATTTTTTTGTCTTTTAAATCGGCTCTAGTATGGTAGTACATTGTTTTTTACTTTGTGGAGAGCAAATTTAGACATGCGTATTGATCAAAAAGTCCAAGAAAAATTGTATTTCTTAAGGATGAAGGAATTGAAAAAACGGCTCAGCCTGACAATTCGCCCCTTAATCCTACAAAACTTCAACTTGGGTCAAAAACAGCACGTGACAGCATAAGTAGATGAGCAACTGAATCGGAATGCATAAAAAAAAACAAAGAATTGTGCCTGAGCCTTTTCGGACAGAGTGTCCCAAACAAGCCAGATTTTAATGTGAAAAGCAGCATATATATCATCGTGACTAAAAAATGAATGGTACTTTCTTTGATAAAAATTATTAAAATTGGGATGGCCTAGATGGATTATAATTCTTTTCGCGGGACTTAAGAAATTTCCAATGATCATATGCTGTGCTGCTTTTACCAATAAAATCTGGCTCTGTCCGAAAAGGCTCAAGCACAATTCTTTGTTTTTTTTATGCATTCCGATTCAGTTGTTCATCTACTTATGCTGTCACGTGCTGTTTTTGACCCAAGTTGAAGTTTTGTAAGATTAAGGGGCAAATAGTTAGTTTGAGCCGTTTTTTCAATTCCTTCATCTTTAAGAAATATATGTTCTCTTGGTCTTTTGATCGATACGCATGTCTGAATTTGCTCTCTAGAAAGTAAAAAACAACGTACTACCATACTAGAGCCGATTTAAATAACAAAAAATTAATAAAGTAGGTACATTTTCAAATTTCGGCTTCCAAACTTTCTCATCTTCTTTACACGAGATCTACAGAGCTTTTGAGATTTTGATTATTTATTCAGCAATCTCTGCACTTTATAAATGAATAATAAAGTCCCGCATTTCCTCCACCAATCACATTTCAAGGGATATTTGCATAAAATCTGACTATTGTCTAAACTTTTGCAACAATGTAAAAAAATGTCTTTTGTAATATCCAAAATTTGATTCCACTTATAGTTTTAAAAACTCCACACACGAATTTGGGACCATATTGTGATATTGCAGTAGAAATTTGAAAGCATTTCGTTGAATAGTTTTCTTTTTATTCACATATTTGCCATTTGTCTAAGTTTTTGCATAGCAGTGTATATATATATATATATATATATATATATATATATATATATATATATATATATATATATATATATATATATATATATATATATATATATATATATATATATATATATAGAGAGAGAGAGAGAGAGAGAGAGAGAGAGAGAGAGAGAGAAAGGCGGGACAACGTGGGTCAAAACTGCATAATTCCTTGGTTTTAACACATATCATTAATTCTAATGTAGTATTTCGTATATACGTTGTACAAAATTCATATAAGCCAGAATTTATTCTAGAGTAAAATTTATTTCCAAATAAATAAATAAATATAATGAACTAATAACAGTAAACAAATGATTCAAATAAAAATAAGTAGCTAGATGGAAATTGGACTCTTACACTGCAAAAAAAAGAGCTTGTTTTTTACAGTATAATACTGACAGCAGCAGAGGTTCCAGTTCAAAACTGTAAAAGTCACGGTAATAAACTGTGAAATTTTTTTTTAATAGTACTATCTCAATGCTATATCCGTAAAAATTAAAAAATGCTAATTCTACTCTACTGCACTGTTTAGGATTGTTAGCTTTTTTCTATGGATTGAAAAAGTAGTTTTCGTGTAAAACAATCTGTCTGTTGTATCTTCAGCAATCGTGAATCGATACCAATACTTGGCCAATTATTTTATAGAATCTCTTTACAGTCCGGTGGACATTCACGTGTCTTCAAATTGACTTAAATGTAGCTTCAACATTTTGACTGTGATATGATGCTAAAAACCAGGTACTGAATTGATAGAAAGTTCGCACCAACTTTTGATGGCCTTACACTGTTATAACTACAAGGTGACAAACTAGTGCCCTTGGAGCCTTAGAATGAACAGGCGGTACCATTTGGAACCTTAGGGTGCAATCATTCATATCTTTCATATTGTGTTTCCGGCGATAATGTCCTTGATTTGCGGTATTCCCATTGCCAGTGCTTCTCATTTCTTGGTTGCATTAATTAAAATGAACAGATTGTTAAAATTTTGTTTTGATATTTTAATAATGTCTAGGAAACTTAAATGAAAGGAAAAGTTCTTAATATCCTTTTATATATAAGGAAACTCAAATGGCGAATTATGTATCAAAATTGATGTTTGTGCTATCTTAGACTTACATTTTTAGAGCTTACGAAATAGTTTGATTTTCCTCAGTGATTCTAACCAGCCACGTAGCGAAGAGGTATCCGGTGACACTCGGGGTGAGTTTCTGGTGCACCCGGACAGCGCAATGCCCAAGTAAACACCCCTTAAAAAAAGAAGCAACAGCTTAAGGATAGGATTTTCTCTATCATTTTTCTTCGCTAATTTTAACTGAGTACTGTTTTTGCTTTTGCCTTCAAAATATATTAAGCGTTTTTTTAAAAGCTAAACCGTTTGAATTTCGGATTTCGAAATGATAAAAAGTTAAGAAATAGAAAAATACATCTTGTCAATATTGGTTTTACTCCTGCGATGTCTTATGTGCACATTAGCGGGTTGTAGGATTTTGGAATGCTGGAGGTGTTCAACTACCCCAAAAACACATTTATGTTTTTTTTTTTTTTTATATAACTTCAAGATTTAAATTTTTATTCAATGCAATATTTTCAAGCCGAAGCCGGGCAGTTCTAATACGAAAAGGAAAAACAAGTTGCATTTAATCATGTATTTACTTGTATTCATTAACTGTGGTGCACTGGATTAAGAATGCCAACTTTATACCCCTTTTTTTCACACCTTACGGGTGTCATATGTCACCCGTAGTTTTAACAAGTTAGCCAGATATTTAGTGTCGTTATTAACATTTCAAGTTGACTTTAGATAACTTTATAAAGTTTTTTTTTTCGCAAAATATCAAAACTCAACTTATTGAGCAGAAGCACTAATATTAACTCCAAATTTGAGTTTTAAGAGCCGAATAAGTTCTGACTATGACAAAACGTGACAAGTATGCCCGCAAAAAAGTTTTTACTATTTAAATTTATTCTGCCTTTTGTTTTATATTTCGTCAGTTAATTTGTATACTATCTTCTGATGCTGAGCTACATCTACACTGTAAAAAATGAATGTTGTTTCTACAGTATAATGCAGAGAATTTTATAGTAAGAAACTGTAAAAATTGCTAATTTTTCTGTAATAAACTGTCAAATTGCTACTTTTACAGTACTAAAATGTAAAATTGCTATTTTTACAGTAATAAACCGCAAAGTTACTAATTTAACAGTTTATTACCGTGCATTTTACAATTTTAAACTGAAACCTCTGCTGCCAGTATTATACTGTTATTTTTACAGTATAATACAGCTAAATTTTACGGTAATAAACTGTAAGATAGCTAACCTTACAGTAAGAATCTGTAAAATTGCTAGTTTTACAGTTTATTACTGTGCAGTTCACAGCTTTAAACTGGAATTTCGACAGCCAGTATTATACTGTAAAAACAACAATTCATTTTTTGCAGTGTAGAAAAACCTGTCATATTGATGATCTTTTTACAACTGTACACTAATTGGAGAACAATATCTAAATTTAAGGAACAGCTCAACGCAACTTGCCCTGCGGCATTGCGTGAACACTTCGAAACTGGAGACTGATTGCATCCCTTACTGATCATTGTAAAATCATTAGTAAAAGCAATACATGAGTGACATACTTTATCCTTAAAGGGCTAATGAGATTTTGTTCTTGTTTCGTAAACAAGGAAGTTTTCTATTTTACAAACTTTCATTAAGTTTATGAGTGTTTGTTGCTGTTATACTCATGTTTAATTTTTGGGAAACGATATGAACACTTTTATGCAAATGAAAGTTAAAAAATATCGGGTTCATGTTTTATTCACAAAATACGAGATGCCAAAATTTAAGATGTAAATTGAATGTACAAAATGTTGAGCTCATGTTTAATTGATGAAACATGAAAGGAAAAATTACATTTAAAAAATATTTACAAAACATAGACTTCATATTTAATTTATGAAAATTTCTATGTGAAGGAAAAATTTGAAACGTTATCTTCGTGTTTATTCTGTGAAAGATGAAATGAAAATTTCGATGTTAAAGAAATTCTCAAAGCCTCATCTTCATGATAAAAGTTGAAGGAAAATTTTGAGACTGGAATGAATATAAAATATTTTTATCCTTCACACCCTACCTCCACTTAGCTTATTTAACCCCAGCATTGGTAAGCGATTCCATATCACCAGAGTAGAGAGTGACTAACAATACTGCGCAAAGAAGTAAAATATTTATTCAGAAATCAAATACAAAGCGAAAACCATAAATGTCTCAAACAAAATGCTTGGCACAAGTGTAAACAACTCTTTCATGATTCTGTAAGCCTTCAATGCTAAGCGAAAAAGTATTAAGAGTTTTCAATGATGTGTGTCTCCAAAATTTTGAAATATTATTTTTTTTCGCGAGCGTTTTAAAGCTTTCTCACCATGGGATTCTGCTTTACCTTTTGTCTTTTCGTTGAATGTGAGCAAAAAGTTAAGTTAAATTAGATAAAATTCAAGAGATGAGGGAATCAGTTTTAATTTTTAAGTAACGAATTAAAATTAAAGATGTAAATGCAACTAAACAAAATATTAGGTTCAAGTTTAATTCATGAATAATACCTTAAATTAAAAAAACACATGTCTTTTGCCCTCATATTTAATTTATAAGCAAATAAATAAAAACGTAAATTGCAAATGAAAATTGTGAAATAACGATGAATCTAAGTGAAGTAGATTTAGAGTATTATACTGCCGTGGGCAGGCAAGTGGCAGAAAATAAAAAAAATGAGTTTTTTTTTTTATAGTTCAAAAAATAAATAAGGAAAGAATGAAAGGGAAAAAAACGCTTTTTTGATTCCCTACAACAGGGCTCTCCAACCTACGGCCCGCGGGCCGGATCCGGCCAGCGAGCAGATTTTTCCCGGCCCGCGGAAAAAATCTTTTTTCAATTTTCAATCAGCTAAAAGACGCTTGCAAGGATTTTGAATGGTTCTCAAACGCTCTTGATGAATCAACTGATGTTACTGACTCGACTCAAGTACTTTTATTTGTTCGTGGTGTGAACAGAGAATTTAAAATCATAGAAGAATTGGCTGATGTTCACTCTATGGCGAGCAATGTGACCGAAGACTAAATTTTCAGTAAAGTAAGTGAGACCATTTCTAATCTCGGGCTTGATTTCACACGTCTAAGATGTGTAGTTACAGATGGAGGTAAAAATATGTCTGGCAGAAAAATTGGAGTAGTTGAAAACATATGTAATTCTGTGAAAACAGCTGGAGGAATTAATCCCATGGTTTTTCACTGTATTATCCATCAGCAAGCGTTGTGCGGGAAACACATGGATGTAGCTGAAGTAATGGATATGTAGTTGTCAAAACAGTTAACTTTATTAGATCCAGTTCTCTTAAACATCGCCAATTCAAAAATTTTCTTTTGCTGAAATTGACAGCGTTTATCCAGATGTTCCTTACCATTGTGAAGTTCACTGGTTAAGTAGAGGCAAAGTATTGCAGCGATTTTTGATATTTTTATGACTGAACGTCGACATCCTGTACCTGAACTTTCTGACAGTGTATTTATCTGGAAATTGACTTTTCTTGTTGATCCCACCACATATATTAATTTTTTGCATTTAAAGCTGCAAGGGGAAAACTCTTCAATTTGTGACTTATACTGGCATGTCAAAGCTTTCAGACAAAAACTCATGCTTTTCGAGAAGCATTTAGGATCGATGAACTTTGATCACTTTGAAACGTGTAAAAACTTAGGTGCATTAAGTACTGCTTCCTTTCCCAAGGAATACGTTTTGGATATCATGTCTAACCTACGAGAAGAATTTAAGAGCCGTTTTGAAGACTTTGACCGTGCATCAGATGATATCCAGATTTTTCAAAACCATTTTAACTGCAATATAGAGAAAGTGCCTGCGGAAATCCAACTTGAAGTCATCAAACTTACTACCAACGACTCACTCAAGACTGCTTTTCAGGAATGCCAAAAAGAAGGTAATCTACTTTCATTTTACAGTTCTCTCCCGAAAAAAGACTTCAAGAACATAAAAAATCACGCTCGAATTATGTTTTTTCTTTTTGGGTCTACCTACAAGTGTGAGCAGACATTTTCAAAAATGAAGTATGTTAAATCTAAGTACAGATCCTCTTTGTCAAATGAACATTTAAAATCAACTTTAATGATCGGAACTACAAAGTTTGACCCTAAATGGACTGAAATTTTAAGAGGCAAACAAATGCAATCTTCTCATTAAAAATTGTCCTAAGCGTTGCACTTGCTCTGTCCTCATTTATTGTTAAGTTTCTTGTCATCATTAATACATTAAATTCATTTAATAAAATTGTAGTACATTGCAAGGATTTAGTTTTTTGTCTCGTTTGGCTTTTTAAAAAAAAAAAAAAAACTCCTTTTGAAGAGCAAAATACATTTTGTGGGAAAAATGACTTTTGATTCAGTTTTCTGAACTGCTCTCTAAATTTTACGAGTTTCCGTAATGTTACAAAAAAACCATCTGAACTGAACTATTTTTGGACCGTTGGCCCGCCTCGCTTCCAAAAATTTTCAATTTGGCCCCCGAGTAAAAAAGGTTGGAGACCCCTGCCCTACAAGAATCAAAAAAGATTTCTGTATTTTTTTTCATTAAAAATTTTAGTTCATTAAAATAACATGATTTTTTTTTTGAAAAGATTACATCAATCTCTCATAAAATACTCAAATATTTTGAAGATGGAATGATCAATGCATAGTATTTCTAAGTGCATAACTTCAAACCATTAAAAAGTATTAACAAGGTGCATTTTTTTTAAATATTTTTTCTTAAGTTTGAATAAAAATGAAGTTCTTCCGAAAGTTTTTTTTTTCCTTTCTGAATTTAAAACATTCGTGGTTCCTTTAAAAAAATCCGGTATTTTTACTGATTGCCTCTATTTTCATATATTTACGTTATGGTATTCATAGTGATCAACACCTTAAGAAATGCACTCTCAAAATTGACGATATTTTCTTTGTTTTTAATGAAATCGTTTCCAAGAATATGCATCGGGCGAACATTTCGTCAAATCGAAGAAACTGCTTTCGTCACTTTTTTGAGGATGAATTTTGTCAAATGTAACGAAATATTTCTTCATCCTAGTTTATTCAAAACGACAACCATTTTCGTAGTTTTGACAGCATTAATTTCGTCAGATTAGTTTCGTTGTAGTTGCGCATGTTATAATTTACTCAGTTTTTGAGCATATTTGTCTATATATTTTGAGCAAATTAGTTTTCTTATTTTAGTTGATATTTAATCAGATTCAATCAAGTCATAACTTTATAATCTTACAGTCATTATTTTTCTCTTTTTATATGTAGTCTCCCACAACCTAAAAATATAAGAAATTGTAGGAAGAAAGTTGCAACAAAATTCGATTTTACTGATTTTGAAGTTCAGATGTTTAATTTCTTCAAAATGAAACAGCAGCAGTTAACTCTTTGTATTAACTACCTATTACTTATTTTGCATTGTAATAACGCAGGATTTAAACATATAGAAGCAATGCAGTAAATCACATGAAATCAGTACAAGATACGACTCATGAATGCAGTGAATTAATAGCTCAATAGGTTTCTATAAATTAAAACCTTTGCATTTTCTGAAATTTATATTTCTATTATTTTAATGCACGATAACTCTGATTAGATTTTCCAAACTCTTGATATTATTTAAATAGATGCTTTTACATTGTTTTTTTTTTTTTTTTTTTTTTCATTTATTTCTTATAGGTATTGAGTTAAAGGTTGAAACAAATGTGTGAATTCAGTAAAGTCACAAAGTAAAAAAGCTAAGATTTGAGACTAAACTTTAAAATCTTTATATACAATTTAAAAAATCATTTCACTAAATTTTACTAACCCTCAGCACCAGTAAGTTTATACATGCAACTCTTAAAATGTACAATTGGTTAACATCATAGAATGACGAACTGTTAAGTCTAGACTCCGATTAAAATAAAAATAGCAGTAACAAAAATAAAAAATCTTACCTCCCTGTAACTAACAGCATCACAAAAAAGACAACAGAGTGAGTATATTTTAAAATATACTAACACGTCCTTTTGTTGCCCAGTTTGATTCTATCCATTGTGATTACTGATGGACTGATGAACTAAGTATTAAAAATGTTGAGCAAGGCAAACGCGGAATACCGCATAATCACATGACATCACATGAAAAGATCCAAATCATTTTTTCAGTCAATTTGATTAGCTACGTAGAATCCTGGAATAATTCTTATTCGAATGCTATAACAATAGTCAATGCTCTTCTTCGAAGCATTCTCAAATTGAAATAAAATGGCACACATAATCACATCCCGACGAATACGATTAAATAACACATTCGCATGTGATATTTTTTGTTAAGTAACTATCCAAACGACGCGACACAGACGTCTTCTTTTTCCATGCTAATGCGAAGAATACAAGTCGCTTTCACAGAAGCTTAAACATGCATATTAATTCTCGATGACTTTACGCTTCTCGATGAACTTTTGCTGTGCACTTTGATACAGTTACGAATTAGTTATACCGAAGCGACCATAAAGGCGGGAAGCTAACTTTCTCGTTCGGTATTTCAACCACAAAACTGGGTAAATTCCGTTTTTGTTTCTCCAACTCGGTAATTCACGGAATATTTCCGTTTTTTTTTAAGCAAAAGATGGTTTTGAAAAGAAAACGGAAATTTCCTGTTAAAATCAGTAAAAATCTTCCTGAAAATTCAATGCGGTTTTTTTCTCTATGAAGAGCACAGGATGTATGGGAAAACACTTATTTTTCTTCTCGAATATCTGTCGCGTTTTAACGCTTTAGGGATGTGTCTAAGATGTGTAGTTAGGTATCATTGCCAAACAAGATTGGTAACTAACTCTAAATTGGGGAAAAAACGGATTAGTTTCATAGCACAGCTATGGTTCATCTCAATAATTTTTGTATAGTTTTGATATCGCATATAATAAGAGTTCGCCGTAAAGTGTATCTGTAATAAATGTGTTTCTGGTTGGAAGAAATCACAATCCTACCTGCTAATACTGTATTGTTGATATCCCTTCCAATTTTGGAACAGCAGTGGTACCGTAAAGTCGGGTTACTTGGACCCTAAAGGGGTTACTTGAGCCCATTACAGTAAAATGATAAAATCTAGGTTTGGTACTCATTAGTTGAAGACTTGCACGTAGTTCCTCGTTTCTCCTCTAGGTAGAAGCACTCTGCAGTCTCTAATGCTAGTACCAAACCCAGATTTTATCATTTTGCTGTGGGCTCAAGTAACCTCCTTGTGGGTCCAAGTAACCCGACTTTACGGTAACAATATTTTCTACTTTTCTATCTTCAACGGATGAACGCTGAATGATTTTCTCAAGCCTAAGAAAAGTCAAACTAGACAACCTGGGCATAAAATAGTAATAAATTTCATTGTCGAACGATGTTTCGAATTATTTGTTGTCAAAAGTTGTTTCGTGAGCTCTTCCCAAGAGTTAAAAGATTTTTTGCATACTTTTGATCCGATATTTTATAATATTTAGTAAGAGATAGTCAAAATATAGGTCAAAACTAGCCTAGTAACCGGTAGTTGCTCTAGCTACTACTTGATACATACGTCGATGAGATCCCAACAATTCCAAAATCCCCTTTCTAACGACATTTTCTATCGTTTCTCACCCTTCTGCGAATGTACTTAAGACAAGCTGCATAACTTTCCAAAGTATACTCCGAGTCAAACAGGAGGTACGGAACAAAATACGAACAAAGTCTGTCGTACGGTAAAAACTTAGATTGTTGTTATCAAACTTCGTTTCCTGAGCTTTTTCCAAAATCTTACATGTGAAAAATGATTCCGAATTTTCAAACCATGTATAAAACTTTTACAAATGGCCCTACTATCAACACGTTATCAATACGTCTTATATTTTTCATTTCAATATATAGGTCAAAACTAATAAGAACCAAGTGACCGGTAGTTGCTCAAGCTCCTTCTACTTGATACACGTGTCCCCACAATTCCAAAAACAACCCTTCTAACAACATTTTCTACCGTTTCTTACCCTTCTGCGAATGTACTTAGGACACGCTGAATGATTTTTCAATCCAAGTCAAACAGGAGAAACGGCATAAAATACGAATAAATTCCGTCGTATACGATTCAATCTTAGATTGTTTGCTGTCCAAAATTTTCAAGCTAGTTATAAAACTTTTATAGAAATGTTCCTATCATCTTCAAATAATATGAAAGTCCTTGGATCACGATATGATACAGTTGCTACTAATAATTAGTTTTTCGACTAAATTTTTATTCTCAACACATCTTATTTTTTATTTTGAGAATTTTTGTATACTTTTTTCATCCGATATTTTGTGATATTTAGTAAGAGATAGTCAACTATATGTCAAAACTAACCCATTGACCGGTTGACGCTCAAGCTACTTTTACTTGATACATATGTCCACGAGATCCTCACAATTCCAAAACAACCCTTCTAACAACATTTTCTACCGTTTCTCACCCTTCTGCGAATGTACTTAGGACACGCTGTATGACTTCCCAAAGTGTACTCCGAGTCAAACAGGAGAAACGGCATAAAATACGAATAAATTCCGCCGTATGATCCAGTCTTGGATTATTTATTATCGCAACGTCGTCAACCTAAAAAAGCGAATGCCTTCGCCGAAATGTTCGGGTCATCAGGTTTTTTCACCAGAAAATTTTCAGCACCGAGTTCATCCACTTTATTTATGGGTGCCGAACTAGGTCGCGTGAGAATCTCTCGGAATCGTTGGCGAATGTTTATATTCACTTTTTAAATATAGCTAACTAATCTCGGTTAGGTTTTTTTATGAGTGATACCATGTTTTCTATAAAAATTTAGCCGTCACGCTTTGTCTGTTATTACCCACATAAAGCCTCTTTTTCCGATATTTTCTAGAAGCACTTTTTCTTTATTGCTCACGTTACAGGTGAATCCTAGTTTTGCATTTTTTTTTCAGAACAAATGTTTTGTTATTTTTTTTTTAATTGAGACATCAATAATACAAGTTTAATTTTTGTAACTTGTTTTGTTTTCATTTATTTAGAACAGAGTTGGAATGTTTCTGATTTACGTATATATATGGTTTTATTCAATATGATTTATGCAATTTTCGGTGATGTTCTCACTGTTGTTGATATTTCTTATTGATAAATCGAGCAGCTTTCCCTAGAATTGATGATGCCTATAACAATTTATTATTATTATTATTTTAAACTTCTTTTTAATAAAATAGGTTGAATACTATATAGACTGATAGAGGTTGATAGACTAATCATATTACATAACAAATTATTGCTATTTCTGAAGAATAAAAATCGTTAAATCTCAGGAGCCAGGAAAAGTATATCGTCACCTCAATTTACCATTTACATATCAAAGCTCAACTTTTTTAGAGGAAAATTCGTGGTGACCTATCTTGTACACGCATCATTTTGTGTTCTGTTTAGAAACCTGAAGAAGTCTGTCATTTACATCGAAAAGCTTCTCATTTCATTAGAAGACTGCACAAAAGATATACCCTTTTAATAGCGGGTCAAGTCCATTCCAGAAAAAGTTTTCTGTTAAGGTATGGGCCATGCCCTTTACAGTAAAAGTTTCCACTCTCTTTAGGCAAGTCACGCTAAAAGCATGACAAACCTCCCCGACGGTCTTAATTACTTTTTTTTTCATCACCAAAAACTGAGAAAGCCTTACCATAAGTCACCATATTTGTCAACATAAGCCACATATTTACGATCATACCGCTCTTTTTTTTTTCTAAAAAGGTTACCGTAACACCTTTGCATGGGCCACCATTAGCTCGCTTCTCTAATTCCTCGGTGCACTAATACAGCCTGGATTTTCTCCTGGTGGATTTTTTTCTCTTTTCTTTCTTTTTTTTTTTTTTTTTGTCATAAACAGTAACCCATAACGTGGGGGATTATTCATACAGAACTCACATACATATATAGGCTATACCATTAACTCTAGATAAACTCAGCAACTTTAGATTCATTACTTAGAGCAGTGGTTACTAATTTTTTTCAGTTTTTTTTTAATGTGATTTCTTCTCCTTACCTGTGAATATTTTTTTCGTGAGCATGCTCAGCTTTATACACTACAGTTTTTATAACAAGAATTACTGCTGCAATCTGAAAGAGTTAAAGAGGCAGAAATTTCTGTAATGGTATGCGTATATCTTATGATTAAGTATGTGTGAATGAGGATGATAGCATGATTTTTCATGAGCAATATGCATTCTGTAAAAACGTGCAATGATGCAGTAACTCAAATACCAACAGTTACCAATTAGTACACAAACATAGCTGATGTTTTTTTTTTTTTTGAAGTACTATTAGTTTTCAGCAGCGTCATAAAACCTAAATTCTTTTTTTTTTTTTTTTTTGCTGATATGCCAAAGCTCGTTCACGTTGGGAGGTCAGAAACTAACGCAAACATTGTGACACAATATCCGGAACTACAATAAGCATTACTGAAATTACTAGAAACAATGAACACGGCAAAAAAGCCAGGAATATTCCCAAATCTTAACAATGATTATTGTTACATTCTTTCGAACAAAACGCAGTTTCGTTTTTAAGCAGAAGGAAATGCTTTATGAAATTTCTTCTCAATGCATCATTCAAAAGTAGCACAAATTGCTACAAGAAGCATCAGTGTAATTGTAATAATACAGTAGAGTACGGAAGGTACTAAAAGCATGTGAATTCCTTTTTTCATGCAAAGTTTTTGTGATTAACCATTAACATGAAATATATATTTTTAATTGAGTTAATAGAGCCTAATACGCAATGCTAAGTAGATCTTTTTGCCAAACATTTAAAAACTGCGGATTGTAATTAATTGAATCTAATTATACTCAAATAGTTTTGCTCCTTAGCAGCAAAACACCTTAAAATATAGCAAGATATAGCACAGTTACAAATTACAGTCAAAAGACTGCAATTGTTAAGCAATGTTAATTGAAAAGGTCAATAATGTGAAATGTTACCAAGAATTTCATTCTTATTTAAAATCAGCAACACATAAATTAGTGCCTTAAAAGATATCGTAATATATTCATTTTCTTTTTTAAGTGTTCATTTTTTTAATCAAGCACAAATTGAAAAAAGCGACTTTTTTTTGCCGTAGTAAACATACAATTTACTCGATTTGTTAAACTGTCCTATTTTAAAAAGAAAAAAAATAAATTGTCTTCTTGCTCTAACCAATATCTTACTGTAAAAGACTATTGTTGGACACTTTGGACTTTAAAATGTACATAAAACTTATGCATACCTAATCTGAGTATTTCTTTCCCTTTTATTTTTATTCTATGTGTGACATCTGTACTGTAAAAAAAATGAATGTTGTTTTTACAGTATAATACAGCAAATTTGATAGTAATAAACTGTTAAAATTGATAACTTTACAGTAATAAACAGTAAAAATTTTCATTTTAAAGTAATAAACTGCAAAATTGCTAATTTTAGTTTATTATCTCGCATTTTACAGTTTTAAACTGGAACCCTGCCAGTATTATACTGTTGTTTTTACAGTATAATACAGCTAAATTTTACGGCAATAAACTGCAAAATTTCTAACTTACTTAAACTGCAAAATTTCTAATATCTAACTTAAAAATTGCTAGTTTTGCAGTTTATTACTGTGCATTTTACAGTTTTAAATTAGAACCTCAGCTGCCAGTATTATACTGTAAAAACAACAGTACATTTTTTGCTGTGTAAAGACCGTATTTTTTGCTTTTTCGAAACATTACCATGGGGGATAAAGATTTTTTTTTAATTAAGGGGAAAAAATAGCACTTGAGCTTTTTAGAGGAATTAAATTCGTTTTTAAGGAGTGAAAGATTAGATACAGTTAATAGAGAAAGTGATATAAAAAACTAACTTATAATGAATGAAAGGAGAGGTGGAAAAAGAAGATATGTGACTTATTACTATAATTCTTTTCTCCCCTTTTCAATGATTAGAAATTATGACATTTTGTATTTAGTAATGGAAGAAAGCATTCACTTGTCATTTTAAAAATTCCAATTTCAATTTCTGTTTTTTTCTTCTCTTTTTTTTTTTTAATTTTCTACGACGACGAACTTTTATTTAAAATACAAAACATAAAAAGAGACTTGACGAAATTTAATGGCTATTTACGACTTCACTGTGTGAAATAGGCATAGATAGAGACGTTAAAAATATATCCCATTACCATGACTACAAGAAAAGAACTAGATTTCACAGCAATTATCCTAATATGTTCTCATAAATCCCATCATTTCTCGCCTAGGTAAGCAAATTTCACCCGTCTCCCTTTCTTCTAAAATGAAAACCACATATTAAATTTCAACAATCAAAACTCGCTTCCGTCTGAAAAAAAAAGACATCTTTTCATGAACAACATCGCTGAAGCTTCTGCCGTACCGATTCCGGCGCAACTACTGTTTTGATCGTGCCGAGGCTCAGCGTTTTGATCACCCGGAGGTTACGGCCGTGCCTCAAGGCACTTTCTCGCTGCTTCTTGAGCACGACAGTTTTCGTGCGGACCCTGTTTTATAAGCAACGTAGGCAAATGAAATTCTGTGAATGAGATTCAGTGGTAGTCACGTTTTGTCTTCATGCTACTCCGACGTAGTAGTAGTACTAATAGTTTCATTCACAAAAATAATATGAAACGAATCCCATGAAAAGTTTTTTTTTATTCTTTATTTTATTAATTTTCTTTTCAGTGAGAGTTCTTTGTGGTGACGGAGTACATTGGATGGATTCTTGTCTTTGTACTGTGGAGTGGTTAGGGTCTATTATGCCGTTCGTTTTTGAAAAGGAAGTGAAAATTGCAGGTGTAATTGCGGGGGTAATTGCAGACGTAATTTTGTAAAATGAACCCTCTTTTCTTTATTATTTTTTTTAAACTTTATGGTTCAAGTTTCCTGTCTACGTTGCATGCATAAAAGACCAATTAGATGTCAAAGTTGTAATGAACGAGATTTTCTACAGAAAAATTATTTCCACGCTAGTTAAAACTTAGGTGTGTTAAGGTTTGAACCCCATATGAAAAATGATTTGCACAGATTTGATATATTTCTTTTCATCCTTCGTTTTATAAAAACAGTGAGGAGTGTTGGAGAGTAAATGCCAAATTTATTCATCCTCTTACTAGCTTAAGTAGATAACTATTTAATGCAGTTTTGAAATAATCATATAAATTTTTCTTGTTCCGGTAGTTTCTTCTTAGGTAACGCTGCCAGTTGCACTTCACTAAAAGCTGTATCTCTATTAGAAAACATTAAATGTGTTCCAAACAGATTCCATAACTTTTATGGAATTTATATGTCAATTTCTCAATGTGTGAGTTGTTGAATATGATAATTTGCCACCTGCCGAATATCTTAATTTTTACCTATCGCTCTCTGGCAACTAAAGTGACGCTGCTTGAAAAAAAAAAAAAAAAAAAAAAAAAAAAAACACTACACTGAAGAAAAGTGATTTAGAAGAAAGTTTTTAGTGATTTATCCTCAAATATAAACACGCATAAAAATATATTTTTGACGTTTTTTGGCTAGCTTATGTTGTCTAAACTAATAATGCAAAAATTTTCTTCTAAATTATAATATTTAAATGGTTATATTGTTTCTACGTCACCATGCACGAGTTATGTAAGCTAAATTTGAACGAGTATTGTATCATGAAAGAACATTAAATTTTGATTGAAAATACATATTTAGATCATTTTTCCAAAATTTTGAGTCGTGTCAGTTTTGTTGTGTTGGTGTAATATGGTGATTTTACATGCCAGTTTTGCTGCAGCGCTACAAATCGAGCCCTAATGCTCTGCACATATCAGCTAGTTATTTCATAATCTAATTTTCTTTTGTTTTGATTCCTTTTTCCTTTAGTCATGACTTTTCTAACCATTAACTATTGCTATCATTATTATTCTAATTTTTCATTGAGAAGGATTTTTCCTTAGACACAAAACTCAAAGCTTTAATGATGAAACAGGAACAAAGACGTGTAGTATTTCCTTCTCCTCTTATTTTTTATTTCTTTCATTATTTCTTAAATTAATTCTCTTACTTTTCCTTTATTTTCGTTTTTCTTAAATTGTCCTTTTTAAACATTTCTTTTTATTTTTAAGTTTTTCATTGAGACTTATTTTCTCTTCGATATGAAACTCAGTACTTTAATGAATAGGATGAAACAAAAAACGTTCAGATTGTATTTAATATCCATTCAGTGAATTTCTTGCTGAAGCATAGAATATACGTAACTGCACCGCGATAATTAAAAAACTTCATTGTAAAGTTTGTTTCAAAGAAAATTCTACCTAAATCTAAAACCTTGACAAAGGAAACATCTTTTATTGTTTTTTTCCATACTGAATCCCTTATTAATAGTTCTAGATGAATTAGATCTATGGAATAGAAAAAAAAACTTATCTGGGATGATAAAGCAAAAATGTTTGGAAAATGTAAGGATTTTTGGAAAACAACACAACTTTTTGAGGTAACTAGTAGCTTGCATGTAACAGCTAAGACTACAGTTATAACTGTTGCCATAAAATCTCCGAGCTGTCCTTAAAATCAACCGTATCTGTGTGCAATCAATTGCACTAAATGATCACATAACCTGCTCAATGTATAATCTGTTAATGACCATTTTGAAAAGCGTACATCTTTGAATATTTGACTTATGGTTAAACGTCAAGTAGTGTTACTCTTTGGCATTCATATATCTTATGTAGTGATTACCCTCCATCTCAGGAAAAAAATGTCATTTACTTGGTCAGTGCGATGTTAGTCTATTATTTATAGAATGTCATGTTGTGCAATTATCTACTTTTTTGATGAAAACTTGTCTGAGCTCGTGCAAGTTAGAAAGAGATTCCTCAATACGAAGGAATATCGACGATTTCTTGAACTACACTATTAAACTTTTCACTAATATAACTACTGCAAAATATTGAATCATATTAAAAGCCTGACTTTTGCTTCAAAAATTTCGCACAAGACAATCAAAGCTTTGTTAATTACAATCTTCTATTCTGCAATAATGTAAGAAAAGTTGTTGAAATTTTATGATATATAATTTCACGAAAGACTGATCAAGTGTAACGCATTTCATGATAGACTTGTTGGACAGTCGTTGAGCAGTTTTCACTATAAATTGTTCAAACCGGGAGAAGGGGGGAGATATTTTTTTCATTTTTACTTCGGGATACATGACTTTTGTATTATTAAAACAAAAAGAAAAAAATCAGTATCGTAAGTCAGTAGGTGTCAACCCCGAATTTGTTACTATCAACAATGAAATCAACTGTTTGATTATTTCATCATGAGTTTAAAAGGAATCATAGTGATGAAAAGTTACATGTTATGGTACTGTTTCAGACTCATTCAAGACAAACATTGATTCCAATAAGAGATAGTATAACCTGAAAAATAAACAAATATATAAATACAATTAAATATTTCAAAATTTTTAAAAGTTCAAAACTAAATTATTGTGATTTATTCAGCCACTTATGCTAAACGCAGACATGATGAAGTAAAAATACACATTTTGTAATGTAATACAATTTTATCAATAGCGTATTATATCTAGTGGTACTATAAATCGTTCCATTTATATTTTCTCTTCTTCTATTTCATGTCTTTACTCTGAACTACGGACTTGATGATCGAAAACCGTTCGATAAAGTAATGCGTGATGCATTTGATTTGCTCGATTCAACAGGAGGTGTAATACAACAAAAAATGAACTTCATTCATTACAAGTAACAAAATTAAATTATCGCCGAAATTTGATGCAAACTGGTAGCATCCGTGACAGGTTTCATAAGGCTCCTGCTAGTACATAACATTCGTGCATGCACGAATTTAAATCCATTGCGAAAAAGTGGTACGCGTGCTCAAAAACAGGCTCGGGTCACACCAGCTTACCTCACGATACTTTTCGTGTCTTGGCCTTGCTACTATTGGGGATCATGAGGGCTGTGAATGAAATTTTAACAGTCACGTTCTACACCCATGCATGTACACAGTGCTTCACTCTTCATTCATAACTAATAATGACGTAAAAGACAGCGCAGACACGGATAGATAGTAGTCTGGATTTGCTTCTGACTTAGTGGATGTTTATGTGCATGGCATCATCATTTTGTCATCAGGTACTGTGAAGATTCTTGAAATATATTCTAACAGAGAATGGTAGTTATATTCATTGTCCGAGTGACTTCTATTTAAGATTGTTATATGATGCTCATGGTTTTTTTTATAGACTTTTATTAATCTTGATGAATCGAATATGAATTGATGTTGAATATTAAATGTTGAATTCACTCTTCATTCAAAACTAATAATGACGTGAAAGATATCACAGACACCAATAGATAGTAGTCTGGATTTGCTTTACGATCAGTGGATGTTTATACGCTTGGCCTCAGATTTTTTTTCATCCGAAGCAGTAGGCTCTAGAAATATATTCTAACAGAGAAATGTATTTGCATTCAATACCTGCCTGACTTTTATTTAAGATTGTTATATGATGCTAATGTTTTTCTCCTAGACTTTGAAGAATATTGATGAATTGAATATGAGTCCACGTTGAATATTGAATGTTATAGAACCTTTCTTCATTCAAAACTAATCATGACGTAAAAGACAGCGTAAACATGGATAGATATTAGACTGGATTTACTTCTCACTTAGCAGATGCTTATGTGCAGAACTTAATTTTCGAAATTTTTCCCCAAGAACAGCAAAGATCCCAGAAATATAATCTGTTGGGAAATAGTGTAGTTGGCTTCATCATCCATCTGAATTCTATTTAAGATCGTTATATGATGCTAATGAATTCCTCTAAGCTCTTAGAAATTTTATTGTAAAAATTTTCAACTATTAAACTGTGTACCTATTTTAATTCATAACCTAAAAACATTGTTTAAGTATAATTCAACTTCTCAGAGATGGCCTATGACTCCTCCTTTTTTCAGCATTGTCTTTTTTTAGGAAGGGGTGATACGCAGATGAAAATTGAGGAATGGGATTCACAATTGATGGGGGAATTTGAATGGGTAGAAATTCTACCTATTTTAATACCTATTTTAAGGAATGGACTCGTTTTCTCATTTGATTGACACCGGCCATCTCGTCGCGGTTGAATTATAATTATATTTGGAATGTTATGCTCGGAAAATACTTAAATAAGGATGGAAATGTGTTTGTTTTTTGAATTCATGTGTATGACAATTATTTTTTTAGCATATATAGGCACAGGGTGTGGCGAAAAAACCCGGACAAACAATTTTTACTGTAACTTTATTAAAAGTCTATTAATTTAAAAACACAGAAAATAATAATAAGAATATACCTTCACTAATAACCGTACCTTCTGCAGCGATACAGAGGCGCAACCGCCTATTTTCCGCCATGGGCTGCAAGACTACTTCAATATTCCCCTCGAAGAAATTGTTTTAGAGAGTCAAAACTTTTGTGTGATTTGGAGCAAAACTTAGACTCCAAAACAGACCACACATTTCATGGATTTGAGATCTAGACCTAGAGAGATATCATGTCAGAAAAAAACAGGACAACGAGTCTAGCATCGTTCCTTCCACCGTTTGAAAACATTAATAAAAGGAAAAGTAAAGTAAAAAAGAAAAAAAAAGAAAGAAAACTAATTTACGCAATTTTTATTGCGCAAAGTTGGCATAATATTTTGCAATTGACAAGTTTAAAAAATGAACGATTTACCTTTTTCAAAAAAAATTCTGTGTTTTTTAAGTGTATGAGTGAACTAGTGTTTTGAATTTACTTTACTGAATTCTTATTGTTGCTTTCAAAGTTGCTATGGTCTTTGCTGTGTAATGATTCTAGTTTTTTTCCCTTTACATACTTATGTATTTCAAATATCCTGGAATAACAAGTGAAAGCGTTTTTTCCTCATTTAAATACAGTACAGAACCTTTAATCCGGGAACCAAAATACCGGGAAACCAGAAAACCGGCAACATTGTCGATTTTTCCGCCACTTTTTAAAATTCGCATTTTCGGCAATTTCTAAAAAAAATAAAGAGCTTTTTTTTTTTGTTTTTCTTTTGAAATACCTAAATGAATATGACTGGTTTCTTCATAAATACCACATAAGTGGCATATAACTCAGAAATTTTTAATATTGTAATATCTATAAGCACTTCTGGATCATTTTCTCTTCAGATTTTAAGATGCATTACCATTTGTTATAGTAACTTGGATTTTATAAACAATTGGCAAATACCGCTTCGTAGCGATCCAGAAAACCGGGAAATTCAGTTATCCGGGATAGCTGTGGTCCCAAACATCCCGGATAATTGGTTCTCTACTATACTAGTAGTATCAGGATATTTGTAGATATATTGAATGTTTTGTAATATGTATATTATTATCCAAGGGTTACTGGGAAAATAAGATCCGAAATACAGGTCTAGAGGTTTACAATCCTCCACTGTGTAGATGAAAGGTTTCTCGTGTTTTTTTTTTTTTTCCCCCGTGGATGTCACTAAATGAGCGTTCAAAGGGGAACAGTTTAAGCTCCTTCACCTTAAGTGACAGGTGTTTTTTTTTACCTCATACCAGTACAAACTGGGAGGAAATAGTGTTTCAACAATTTCTCGTCAGCATTTTCGTTAAAAGAACTTATAGACTTTTTGCTTAACTTTTCTTCTACGTGATATAGGAAGCTAAAAGCGGTAGGTGTATTTTTAGGTCTCATTAAACAATGGTATTGGATGAGTAGAACCTAATTTGTTGGTGGTGTACGTTTTCATTGTTTTTTATTAGAAACTTCTAAGGTTTTTTTCGCTTTCGTCTTTTATCTCTAAATTAAATGACATATTCTCCAGCATACTTTGTTTTTCTTTTTAAATTTATTTAATAACTAAGCAAAGCCATGCTCTTACTAAGATGGTATTTTACATTTCATACATTTTCATGTTTTTCATTAACTTAACGTGCCACACGTTATTTTTAAGCAACCAATTGTAAAGATTTAACTCAATAATATTTCTTCTTTTTATTAATTGTTCGATTTCACCTCTTAATTGCAAAATATTTTATTTTTTTCCTATAATATTTTTAAAGAAATGTATTCCAGTAACGCAGAACGGAATATCTTTCATTTAAGTTTTAGTGCACCAGATCTAATCAACAGAACCGCTCTAATTCAGACGGAATATTCAGTGTTGTATTTGTCTTGAGTGTGAAAAGTTATTTCGCACATCATTACGTGAAAGCAATATTTGTTGCCTACTCAGTAAGTCACGCAAGTTTCGTTCATAATATCGTAATTTTATACTAGTAAAAAATAGTTGACTATATTTACCTATCTGCCTGTATGAAGCCCATTTGTTGAAGAACGCTTTGATCGGAGGTTCCGGTGTCTGACGGGAGAAGGTTGATTGTGTTTATTATCATTATTATTATTTTGCTAATAAATACCCTGAATTACGCTTATACGGGAGAATGATTCGTATCTCAACGTTGAATATTTTTGTTCGCATTCCTATTTACATTAAATTTTGAGAGATTTCGTCAAGTGACAGTGAATAAATATTCGAAAAAGAGTTAGAAAAGACGTTCTGACAATAAGTTATTTTTTTAAATACTAATTAACAAAGATCGTAAAAACATTTGACCTGAAACTTTAGGAATTCTGAAAAGAAGAGCTCTTACTATTTGTCTGGAAGAGAGTTCAGCTTTTCTTCAATGATTAAATATGAGTGATAAAATATTTTATTAGTAATTTCCTATTTATTACACTAAATGCGTAAAAAATAAAGGGTAATATGTTGTGATGTTACAGATTAACCAAAAGAGCAACTTAAAAATCAAACGTTTATATTCTTTCTTTTTTTCTTTCTTTCTATGTTTTAAAGTTATACATTCTGGCTTATTTTATTTTATATAGCACACTATTTCCTACCTTTTAATGACTGCGTTCATTTATTTCTATGAAAACCAGGATTTTTTTCAACACTGCAAATTTGTGAGGAATTTTTCATTTTTGTTTTAGTTTTTTATCTTATTTAGTTTTTTATTTACTTATCCTCCTTTATATCGTGACAGAAAAAAAAAATGCTTCCTCTTGTATTTGGGATTGAAATAAGTGCTACTTTTACATATTTACATATTGTCTATAAACTATACATGTTACCTCACTCTCAAATGGGTGTAATAATAATAATAATAATAAGAAGAAGAAGAATAGTAATAGTAATATTACTGCTACTACTAATAATAATGGCTTATTTGCAGAAATTTCTTTGGGCGACAAAACGAATGTCAAATTAGCAATATATGCGTCGAGGGAAATTTCTAATTAATGTCTTATTTATTTATTCATTTATTTCCTTAAAAAAAACACTTGCTCAAAACAATTTGCTATTTTAATAAGCCAATAGTATTATTCCCCTTTCGTCCATATAAATTAGCTGGCTCTCGAACGTTGAGAAGTTGGATTCAGCCAAAGGTAATGTTCCTTCTTCCACTGCGATTGTCTTTTAACGGCTTCCGTTCACCGACAAACGAACCTGAATGGAGGGGATAGCAAGAATAACAATAATAGTAATAATAATAACAACAATAAATAGTAGTAATAATAACAATAATAATAATTGTATCAACAATAATAGTAGTAATAATAGTAATAATAATAATTGTAACACCAATAATAGTAATAATAATAACAATAATCATAAGATCAACACACAATAATAGAAAATAATAATAATAACAACAACAATAATAGTCGTAATATTACTACTACTAATAATAATAAAGGCTTATTTGCAGCATTTTTTTTTGGGCGACAAAACGAATGTCAAATTAGCAATATGCGTCGAGGGAAATTTCTAATTTATTTATTCATTCATTTCCTTAAAAAAAAAAACTCTTAGCAATTTGCGATTTTTAATAAGCCAATATTATTATTCCCCTTTCGTCTATATAAATCATCCGACTCTCGAACGCTGAGAAGTTGGATTCGGCCAAAGGTAATGTTCCTTCTTCCGCTGCGATTACCTTTTAACGGCTTCCGTTCGCTGACAAGCGAACCCGAGTGGAGTGGATAGCAGCAATAACAAAAAAGTAATAATAATAATTATAATAACAATAATGGTAACAATAATAATTATAACACCAATAATGGTGATAATAATAACAATAATAATAATAAGATCAACAATAATAGTAATAATAATAATAACAATAATAATAATAAGATCAACAATAATAGTAATAATAATAATAACAATAATAGTAATATTACTACTACTAATAATAATAATGGGTTATTTGCAGCAATTTTTTTCGGCGACAAAACGAATGTCAAATTAGCAATATGCGTCGAGGGAAATTTCTAATTTATTTATTCATTCATTTCCTTTAAAAAAAAACTCTTAGCAATTTGCGATTTTTAATAAGCCAATATTATTATTCCCCTTTCGTCTATATAAATCATCCGACTCTCGAACGCTGAGAAGTTGGATTCGGCCAAAGGTAATGTTCCTTCTTCCGCTGCGATTACCTTTTAACGGCTTCCGTTCGCCGACAAGCGAACCCGAGTGGAGGGGATAGCAGCGCTGCCGCCTGCCATTTGTCAAAATCGGCCGGTGACAGTCGGCGTGCGAGTACTTTCCACCCCAAAAAACGGACGTGACTCACATATCGAGAGAGAGAAAGTTTAGACGATCATTTGCGGCCGCTCGCAGTGGAGAGATAACTGCAGAGAGAACCAAGGTTATGTTGAACAATAGACGCGGTCCAGATACGTGAGAGATCGTAAGGTTAGAAATTGTAACTCTAGCTAGACTGCTCGTGTGGATATTGTGAATTGATTCTTATGTCATGCATTCGTTGAATTCCCCGAATACATTTTTAATAATAGTTGAATTGGAATATGATTAACGTTCTTCCATTTGTTCGATTTTAGAGCACATTTAAGAAAATGTAGTAGACTCTTAATCGGACCTAAGATCGATGTAATACATTTATCTACTAGTCGCCAGGACGGCTGTATTAAAAAAATTGGTTACAAGAATTTCATGAAAAATTCACGTATCTGTAGCTACAATAACTTCCACTTTTACCTTTAAATCACTTAGGGTACCATGCTGAAACTCTTTGACTGTCTGAATGGTAGGAGTTCCTAAGTATTGCAATGAAAAATAAAAAACGACATAATTGCGAAAAAGATGGATAAAAAATTAATTGAATATAATCAATAATCATTAAAAAGAGATCCCCAAAAGATTTATTAAAGGACAACGCTATCGTTTCTGCACTACATAAAATGATTGCACAAAAATAGCCGATAAAAATGATTTTATATTTAAAGTCGATGGATAATAAACAGCGAAAAATAGATAGTTGAAAAATGTAATGAATAACCTGAACATTTATAAACATCTCCAACTAAAAGATAATGGTCGGGGACTGAAGTGTACGGAAGACTGGCTCCTCACGGGCAGTAAAACTAAGAAGTCAAAAATGAAATGCAGAAAATTAAACATTAGTAAGATTTACATTATTAAAATACTAGAGTTACCCGCCACGGCTTTGCCTGTGGTAAAATTTAAAGGAATTTCGCTGTTGTCGCTGTATCCATAATTCACGAATTAAAACAAACTAAGTCCAGTTCCCGCTTGGTGAAACTTACCATGATTAACAGAGACTAATCTTTTTTAGTTATTTTCAATTTAAGCGAAATTCTTGTTTCAGCTAATGACCCTTTTTCTTACTTGATTTATTTTTAATTTTAGTTAGGATTTATTTTTTACTTTTTGTGAAATGTTATGAGAGATAACTATTTAGTCGAACATGCCAAATGGGCAAAAAATTTACCATCATAGTTTTCATTTTGGCAGTGTGTATTTAATATATTACCTAAATATTTAAAAGAGCTCACACTTTTTTGCCTCTTGTTTCAAAAACTTTGTTATGCCTTCACTGCATTTAGATCACAGAATAATAATAATAATAGTAATAATAATAATAATAATCCAGCCTTTTGGAACGATTGTTCTATCAAAACTTCTGACGGGTTTAGAATAGTCAAATTAATTTATTTGGCGAATTTTTTACATTTTAATGAGAGTTTGGAATGACCAATATTTTGAAAAGCTCGTAAAGATTTCTGTTCTCGGTAATACTTTTGAGAATATTTCAATAACTGAGATCTTTGGTAGGCACTTTTCAGTTACAGGCGAAAATAAAAATTTTAAGCTTGTATCGTCGCCCTGGTTTCCCCCTTTTCTCCTATTTTGCATTTAATTTAGATTTCAACAATAGGAGCTTCTAAAGTTGATTTGGTGAATTTTTAAAAGGAATTCTCACATTATACTTAGTAGTTTTTTTTAGTTGGCGCATTATTTTACTTTCAACTATTAATCCCTATGTGGAAATTTAGAAACAAAATGACGAGAGGATTTCGGCGATTGGAAATCTGTCCGAAGATCTGGGTATCTCTCCCTATTGGTGTCAAATCTTTGTCTACAATTCATGCGCGAAGGAAAGCTTTCCTTCGCAAACGTAAACTAAATGTCACTAAAACCAAATTATTATTGTCGAAAATTTGACAACCGAGCCAGAGTCCCAATTAATCGAATTATTCCCTTTTTCAGAGGCATGTTAATCATATGTGTAAAATTAGGCACAAAAAGAACATTACTTTTTGATGATATGCAAATAAAATAGAAATTTCAAGAAGTAAATTAATAAATTTGTATGAAAATACTTATTAGAAAAATGGCGTATACAACGTTAACTGCTTCTTATCCAAACACTGTAAAATGTACTTTTGCAAATTTTGAAGAATTTTTTTTTTTCATAAATAATCCTAGAAAATGAAATAATAGAGAGTAAAACTTATTGCTCAAAAACCAATATAAGTTTCAGGAAATCAAAAAAAGAAGTAATCATCTGAAGAAGTGAATACAATAAAGCTGAAAATGAAATAAAATTACTTACTTTGAAAACAAAACAATGCGTGCACGGAAGAAATCTGCAGTTGATTTCACTTCAATTACAAAAACTGCTCCTTTGGAGTACGAAAACAGGGATTAATATGTTTTTCATTACCTAATTTTAACTAAATTTTAGGAAACCAAGGGTGAATTTAAAAATTTCGGCTACGGCTTGCACATTATGAGTATAAGGACTAATTTTGTACTAATTTACATAATCGTATGTTGCGTAAATTTTACAGGAGAGCGTTTGACACGCGACTCATGACGTCATCAAACTTTGATTTTATATATATAGATCCATCGCTAAAAACAATTTTTTCTACTTTTCAACTAACCTTTCAATTAAAAAATTTCATGAAGAGCAATTTTTTTGCACCCTGGAAAACATAAACGTATCTTGTCTGTTTACTTTTTAAACTTTTAAAGTAGAGGTAAAAAAGGAGAGTAGTAAAACGAAATTCAATTCATAGAAAATGATTTTCCTATACAATTTTTTTTTCAACACCAATTTAAAGCAGGTAATAGTCATATACTGTAAAGATATTTTTCATCATTGACCATCTGCAGGTGAGAAACTTTAATCGGAAGTTTTTGCATGTTAAAGTACAGTTGGGGGGGGGGGGTGAATAAAGAGATACGTTTCCCTGTTATACATGTACAATGAAAGTTTGAATAAAAACGAAAATATATTTTACCAGGTGTGAAATTGTTTAAAACGCATTTCTAAGCATAAAACTTTTGCTTTAGAAAGTTTCTTAACTTTTAACTGTTTTAGTTTTTTGCAAAAAAACCGTATTATAGCTCGTGGCATCAAAGCAACAGTAGAGTATCATACTGCTGTTTTGATTTGAGGTTTAAATTTCTTACTCTTGCTCTGAGGCGAGGAAATATAAAACATTTTTATAACAGTCGTTGTTCAGCTGCAAAGTTTTCTTCGGAAAATCAATAGTTCTGGTTCATTTAAAGAGACATTAATGAAATTAAAGACATTGATGAAAGTTTTTTCTTTTAAAAGCAAAAAAAACATTAGTTTAGAAAACATTGAGTTATCATTATTACTAAATGTTGAAAAGAAATTAATTAAAATTAAGCCGGGAGCCTGAAAATAAATGAAAAAGGTGAAAAGTAATTATTTTATTTTTTTCAGTGCAATAAATAATTTCTTAATCATAACTTTTACACACATATGCACAAATAAATAAATAAATCAGCAAAATAAAAAAAACTTAATAGACAAAGATTCAAAATGCTCCCTTCTAAGTTTTGACGAAAAAATTTGTAAACGTAACAGGTAATACTTTAAGTGAAACGTAATCTCAAATAAATTAAAAACTTAAATAAAAAAGGGAGAATTAAATTATAATGTAGTAAAGTAAACCATTAAATTAAATAAGTAAAGTGACATTAAATTCAAGTTCCATTGTTATTTTGATACAAACTTTTTAATGTGTTTAAAAGTAGTACCAGCGGTATGTCCAAGACACTCCTATTCTACCAACAGACTAGACAAAAAAAAACTGTACTAGGAAATTTCTAGTAAACTGGACTTCCATAGAGGTTTTTGCTCTAAAAATAACTAGAAAATTGCTCATAAACTGGACTAAAAGTAAATTTTTGTAGATACAGCTTTTTTTAAGTAATAACTACTTAAGAAGAAGCTGTGTGGTCACTAGAAACGTTTACGGAATCCTAGTTCCCCAAAACTTTTCTCCTAGTACTGCAGTTTTTTTTAGTGTACACTAAAAATGAATGTTGTTTTTACAGTACAATACAGCTAATTTTATAGTAATAAATTGTAAAAATGCTAATTTTACAGTTTATTATCGTCGTGCATTTTACAGTTTTAAACTGGAACCTCTGCTGCCAGTATTATACTGTTGTTTTTACAGTATAATACAGCTAAATTTTACGGCAATAAACTGTAAAATTTCTAACTTTGCAGTAAGAAACTGTTAAATTGCTAGTTTTATGATTTATTATTGTGTATTTTACAGTTTTAAATTGGAGCATCGGCTGCCAGTATTATACTGTAAAAACAACAATTCATTTTTTGCAAGTGCAGGGATTTGAAGAATGTTGCGATTAATTTTATAGTTGCAAAAATTTGTTCTCCTTAGATTGTTATCATTTTTTAAAACAATTACCATTTCTCTGTTTCTTTTTTACGAACAACAATTTGTCAAATACTGAAAAAAAGACATTGTCACGGGTCATCATTTTTGTCAAAGCACTTAGACATGGCACAATAACTCCAACGAAAACAAATTTGAAATTTCATAGGCGATTTTCTCATGCGTGTTGTAATGCTTACATGATTGACGAGCCTGGAGCTCAGATTGGTTGAAAAACATTGCTGTTGATTTGCGTCCGCTGAGAATAGCTTGAGAACCGAAGCCAAAAGAAGAGGTATATCTTTTGAGTTATGTCATTATCGTTGTAAAAACAATTCTTATCCGTTTTTGGTACACAAAGCTCTATGCTACGACAAGCTTAGTTTTCACGAAGACTTCTAATATTTAAGGAAGCGAAGATGAGTTGTTCCATTTTTAGCAAATCATTACTTTATTATCAAAGTAGTTATAAGGATTTTATTGAGAAAAGTTTTGATTTTTTTCTAATTCGAATGTAGTTGTTTTGATATAAGAAAGTTATATTTTTTGAATCGTGATAAAAGTTTGATAGAAATTTAATAGAATTACTGCTTTCAAACCTTTTAAGAAAAAGGTAGAGAAAACGTTTCTTTTTACCTTTTATTTTGAAATGAAAAAGTTGGTTCCTTATTGAAACCTCAGAAAAAACAATTTACAGAAAATAATGTACATTAATTACAATTTAGTCAATTTTAATTTCTACTATAAAGTTAACGTTCCTGATAGGTACGTATTTGCTTCTTTTAAAAACTTTTAATAGTGGTTAATGCACCTACATGGCTCTTTTTGCAAAAAAAGTAACATTTAACCAGATATTAAGAATTTCTCAATGTTTTTAAATATTTTGGAAAGGTTTTAGTAGAAGCTACATTATAAATTAAGTGACTTCTAAAAGCTTTGCTGAGGAAAATATTACTAGCGAGCGAATAATATTATAATAAACTAGAATTTTCCTGTGCTCCATATATGCTGTTAATAATAATATTTCTCGAAAATATAATCACAATTATACTAACTAGCTTGAATGAACTTCTTTGTAAATGAAAAATTGAGAGCTGAAATATTAGTATCCAATTAAATATTAGAAAACGCAAAGCTTTTAAATTTTAACAAATTTCAACCTTTATCTGAATCAAATTTTAAATGTTAAGTTTTATTAGCAACATATGATTTTTTTTTTTTTTTGAAATAACGGTACGAAATTATTCAGCTCCTCATCGTCAACTGTTTAGGATTAATTATGCACCTTGTACGTATCAGTGCAACCAGAATTTTTCTCTGGGGGATGGATTGGTTTATAAAAGTTCTCGCAACTAGAAAAACATTAACATATTAAGATGGCCTATATCAGGGGCAGGCAACCGTCGATCGCAATCGATTGGTCGATCTTATGCCGATTTTGAGTCGATCGTGGCAACTTTTTGAACCTTGCATTCTGTCTGAGTAGAATTAATAAACATTAATTTCTGGTACACAATTAGGTTATGTGTCTAAATCAATTTATTTGCGAAACTTCCAGTTTTTTTCTAGTCGCTGGAACTTTTCATAGTCACTATTTTATTAATTTTAAAACAAGCAATGTACTTGTTTCTGAAAATATTTTGATGCGAGTTAACGTAACATTATTTTCGCTCTTTAATACCTAGTTTTAATAAGTATTGAAGTCTTTTTGTGTAAGAATTAGCTTACAATTTAAAGTCAGCATAGTTTCAATTTATCCCTGTATGCAACACATTACTTTCAATCTATAGCAGAAGTTCCCAAAGTCCAGACCTCCGCGGACTCCCTCCAGAATATTTACTAACTTCGCGGACCCCCCCCCCCCTTCGCGTTAAAGAAAGAAAAAAAAGTTAGCTCGGTTTTTTTTTTTCATGTACACAAAATTAATAAATGTGTAGCGTGTTAACTTATTTCTGTTTCTCACATTAACTTTTAAAATACAAGATAATCTAATACTTAGAAGGAAAAAAAAAGCTAAATACCGTTTGTTTGGTGCAATATTCAACTTCAGGTCAGGAGATCAGAAACTTATCTTCCATTTTGTATTTCAGAAATACAATATCAAGCATAATATACCATCCATAACACAATAGAACATACCATACGAAATATTATTTTAGGATTGAAATGTGTGTCAAAATCAAAGGTTCTGGGGCTGTTGCTCCTCTTTCGCTTGTTCGTTAACAAGAACTTTTTTATTCTTTAACACTTGTGCTTTCGTTTTGAATTAAAATATTGTTACTCATCCTTCAAATTCATTTACTTTTTACGTTTTAGCAAGATGGTTACCACGCGTGAGCTCGTGGACCCCCGGACCACACTTTGGGGAACTCTGATCTACTTCATCTTGCCCTCTCCCCTCCCTCACCAATATCGATCTTGTGTTCATATAAAACGTTCATATAAAACTTGGATAGCAAATCACGAACCAATTTAGGTTGCCGACCGCTGGCCTATATGGCTTAAAACTAAGGTTTCTTCGAAAAAAAAAAAAAAAAAAACTCGTTACGTCCCTTTTGTCGTACTGCTTGGAGCCAAATTAGACTGATGCGGGGAACTGCAATTGCGCTTCCAGTCGTGACTAGCAGTTAACTACACCAAATCGGCAACTTGAAGGAGAGATGCTCTCCCCTCACGAACCCCAAAAAGAACTGCAAACAATACCAAGGCACATCTGTCCGTCTGTACTTTAATGTATGTCTTGTGGTAAGGAAGAGGTGAGAAAAACATGAGCTGGGATGCAAAAGAGGGTTTTGCACCCAGATCTATAATCATGTGGTAAACTGGTACTTAAAAATCGCTTTGTCATTTCTGAAGTAGGGTGGTGATATATTTTCCTAAAAAAATAAGGAAAAAAAAACATACTGTATTGTTTTTCGGTTTACCTCTATTTTGAGCAAACTTACTGCAAAATACTACGAAATGAATCTATTATAAACTTGTGCGTAACGATATGTAATTTCAATCGCTTAATACATTTCTAAGAGTGTATGACGGCTGTTGATCACAAGCATAAAATCTATTAATTATAATCACTTGTCATATTTTTCAGGGAAGGTCAATAAATTAAACACATTAATTTTAACTGCTTGACGAAATGCAAATCCAGTTGCTTTATGAAATACATTTTTCATACATTTAATTGGTTTGTTAAAAGAAAGGAAAGAAGAAAAAGAAAGAAAGAATAGCGCAATTCAATTACATGATAAATTAAGAGCTATGTGTTATCAGAAAAGAAACAATGATAATTAAAGTTTAAAGTGAAGCTAGCAGTTATATTCCTGTAGAGATCTCGCTCCACCAGTACGAATTCAATAACAGAGTGCCTCTTTCTCCCGAAAACTTCTCGTCCATTTCTTAGAAAAGTGTCAAAAAGAAAGAAAAAAGTTTTACTTTATTTTTGTTTTATGCTGGGGCCCTTAAATTTCATAATTTCTTAACTTAGTACATGTACTTAAAGGAGTAATCTGTGCATGTGTAGTTTCCACACATTGTATGTAATAAAAGAAGTATTTTTGTTTCAAATATTTCTGGCAAATTAAAATGTTATGTCAAGTGACGAGCGTCTAAAAGTCCCGATTTGGTTGAAGTCAATATTTTGCCAACACGCAGTACGGAAAATGAATCAATCGCCAAGAAAGTTTTAAGTCCTCTGGAACAGGAAAAGCTTCGAAGGAAAAGCAATGCTTTTATTTGTTCATAACCAAGAAAAAAAATAGCTATACCTTTTTCTCATCAATAATTTCTTTCACGCTAAGTTATTTCATGCTCGTGCAGACGACTTTCATCCAATTTAAAATTTATTTTTGCTAACAAAGTTAAAAACGCCTGTATCTTTTTTTTCTGAGTGAAGTTAGTGGTTAGGAGTTTTCGAAAATGACACCGCCTTTCATCATTCGAATTATACATTTATTTTCCTCTTGGGGGGGGGGGGGGGTGTAGACAGACGACTTGTAAGTGGCCTAGCCAGAAAAGATTTCTGAGGGAGATATGGTTAAAAAAATAAATAGAAAAGTAAATAAATAGTTTTTTTTTAACTTTTTTTTTCCTTTTGCACGCAGTCAAAATATTTTCTGTTTAAAAAATATGATCCATTCTTCGTTTATGTGCTAAAATAAAAAAAATCATCCTTTATTTATGCACGCGGGCCGCAAAAATCCGTTCAGTTTAGAATTTATTTCAACTGATAATAATAGCTCAGATTTTTTTTTTTTCATTTATTCAACTTCTAGGAATGAGTTTCCTTTCTCTTCCCCTATTATTCAGACTTCGCGGCATTCCAAGTGGGCGAATTTTTCTCTACCTTCTCTGCTAATGACTACCTTTCGCCTCTATTTACATTAGCTAACAATAAAGGTTAGTGCCTCTGCTGCTGCCAAATAGCTAACGAAAAGTGTTTACTCGGAGTGTTTTAGTTTTTATTTCATAGAACGGTTTAATAATAAGAACGAAATTGACGCTTTAGTTTAAATAAAAAAAAAAAAAAAAAAAAAACTGGACCGCCAGTTTAAATTTAGAGAGGCACTTATCTGTCCCAAAATTACCATGGAGAGTCATTTTAAAAACTCGGGTGGTGATAATACTAGCTATTAGAGAGAATGTGGAATTCAGTCTAACAAAAAAGAAAAAATAATAAGAAATAAAAAATTACGATTGTGGTTTAAAAAGCTAGCTTTTTGATTTTCGTTAGCGATTCCTTTTTATAGAAAATATGGAATTCAGGTCTAAAGTAAAAGAAAACAAAAAGATGAAGAAAAGTTTTACTATTGTGGTTTAAAAGAGCCTGTGTCTTGATTTCGGTTAGCGATTGCTTGAAATGGAAAAATGTTCTTCTCCAAGTGGGCGGCTTTAAAAGAGAGACAAAGAAAAAAAAATGCTCCTAACGCTTGGCAATTTAAGTCTTTTTTAGTCAAAAGTACAATGGTCGGTGAAGGTACCATTGTTTACGCATTTAGTTCTTATAATGATTGAAGAATATTTTAGAAAGTTTTTCAATAATTAGAAAACAAAATATGTTTTTTACATAAAAATTATCAAGTGGAGTAAATTATTTTCGTATTGTCCAGGATACTGTTTCGTACTGTCTAGGTCTTTCGTAACGTCTAGGATCAATAATCTGTCTTACAATTAATTAATCCACGGATTAATTAATTGTGAGACAGATTATTGATCCTAAACGTATTCATGGTCCTATGTAAAAACTGTTATGACCTGCCCCCTCCAAAAAACTGCAGAATTTAATTTCCGGCTGCGCTATAGCGATTACAAAAATAATATAAAATAAGTAACTAACGATTATAAATTATACTTGAATACGATTGGAAATAATCATACGTGATGCAATTAATATTTTATGCATACTTTTGGGCAATTCCATTTTAATAAATACATCAATTGTTCCACAAACATCCTATAAGGACTTAAAATATGTTAGATCTTTACCCGAAAATCTGTCCGACTCCGACTCCTCAGCCATGTTCTTTTTGAGTAAAGCTGTTTTTCTTCTTCATTTTGCTTGAAGTTCGTTCATATCTGTCACAATATTTTCATTTTATTTATTTATTTATTTTTTTTTTTTTGAGTGAATCTTGAACGGAAAACTTCAATCTTTATTTAAAATATATCTCTGATTATACAGGGTGTCCACTCCAATCGTGGACCAATAGCTAATTTCTAAACCGTTAGAGATAAGCATAGAGCTTATTTAGGAAAAAATCTCCAAATTTGAAAAGAAATTTTGGGTCTATTCAATATTTTTCAAAAAATCAAATTTTGAAAGAGTTACAAAATTTAAATTTTTATATAGCCCCCCAGTCCTATCAATCATATTTAGTAAAGCATTCTTGACACTGTAACGTTTAAAACTAAAAAAAATCACTCTTCTAAGACAAAAATTGACCGAGTTATGATGTTTTGAAAAATCAAGATTTTGAAAGATTTCGCATGCGGTCCCTTAAGCGATCGCTCGATGACGTCATGAAATAATGCAAAATCTTGATTTTTCAAAACGTCATAACTCGGTCAATTTTTGTGGTAGAGGAGTGATTTTTTTTTAGTTTTAAACGTTACAGTGTCAAGAATGTTTTACTAAATATGATTGATAGGACTGGGGGCCTGTATAAAAATTTAAATTTCGTAAATCTTTCAAAATTTGATTTTTTGAAAAACATTGAATAGACCCAAAATTCCTTTCATAATTTGGAGATTTTTTCCTAAATAAACTATATGCGTATCTCTAACGATTTAGAAATTAGCTATTGATCCTCGATTGGAGTGGACACCCTGTATATTGTTTTCAGGAAGTTTTAGGCTAACTAAACAGTGATGACATTTTGCTTCTTATTTTAGTTGTCTGATTATTTATTCATTTCCTTTACGTAAAACAGTTTTGGTAACAGCTGCATGCCCCCACCTCCATTACAGTGTCTCTATCTCTCCTTAAGTATGAGAACTTAATCTAACTAAACAGCATTTTTACTGTTCATTCAAACAACCACAGTATGTATGCATTTAATACTTTGTTCTTTATCAACGTTTACACAAAATTGTAACATTTCACAGGGTGAAGATAGGCATTAGATATAGATATGTAAAGCGTATAAGAACGAAAATGTGATTGTACGCGATTGAAAAATGAAATATTAGATCTCCGTAATTAAAATATTATATTGAGATTTGAATTAAATTCTTAAAAAATATTCACTGCAAAAAATGAACAGTTGTTTTTACAGTGTAATACTGGCAGCCGAGGTTAAAATTTAAAACTGTAAAATGCACAGTAATAAACTGTAAAACTAGCAATTTTGCAGTTTATTGCCTTAAAATTTAGCTGTATTATACTGTAAAAACAACAGTATACTACTGGTAGCAGAGGTTCCAGGTTAAAACTAAAATGCACTGTAATAAACTGCTAAATTAGTAATTTTACAGTTTATTACTATAAAATTAGCTGTATTATGCTATAAAAACAACATTCATTTTTTGCAGTGTAAAAATAAACAAATTTAAATAATATAAATAATCAAATTAAAAAATAAGAACTCTAAAGGCAATTACTGTCTAAAAATGTAGTACTCAAATTAAAGGGAAAAAAACAGCAAAAGACGATTACTGTCTTTTGCAACTCGTCCAATTTGTTTTAGGAAATCAAATAAAACTAACATAATAAAAAGCTGTAAAAGTGTTCTACCAAAATTATAGCTCAGCTCTAAAGCGTTAAAAAGCACATTCAGTTTTTTCTCTCAAGATTTACTGGGAAAGCACAATTGTGCAAATACACCCCAGCGTTTGTTCAAACAAGAGTAAAACTTTATGCACTTCATTTCTGAGCAATTAAACACGATTTATTATAGAATGAGCTTAAGTCAAAGTAATTTTCCTTCTTTGTAAGCAACTATAACTTGTAGGTATAAATTGTAAGTTCCAAATATTTAATTACAATCTCAAAAAGAGATTTAGTTTTTAGTTTCCGCATGCTTGTTTGATACAGGAGTGATTTGTTAATTTACATAATTTTCCTGTTCCTGTCTTTTATTATAGTATTTTTTTATTGAAATATACGATACAGAAACACATTTTTTAGAGTAAAATTCTTTCAGTCGAGATGTTTGTGTTTGAATCATTTGATTTACGAAAAGACAACGTCCAATACTTTTTTGAATTTGAAATTAAGTTTTAAATTTCTTAGTTTCATAACTTTGGTAAAGAAAACATATTTAAAGTCACTTAATAAATGTGCTCTGATACTTCGTAACAGGTGCCTTGTTCTTAGCGCGAGCGCTCAAAGCCGAATGCCATAGTGATGACATTTTGCTGATTCTTATTTTTGTTGGCTGATTATTTATTTATTAATTTATTTCCTTTTCGTAAAACAGTTTTGGTAACAGCCGCATGCCCCCCTCCCCTTACAATGTCTCTATCCCTTCCTAAGTAGGAGAACCCTAGAGATTGGACACCACTGCTGTGTTAGGGTCATCATAGTTATTGTATGATGTACACTGCAAAAATAAGCTGTTGTTTGTACAGTATAATACTGAAAACAGAGTTTAAAACTGTAAAAGCACACTAATGAACAGTAAAACTAGCTATTTTAAAGTTTATTACTGTAAAATTAGCAATTTTACAGTTTATTATGGTAAAATTACCTGCATTATACTGTAAAAACAACAGTATAATACTGGCAGCCAAGGTTCCAGTTTAAAACTGTATAAAATGCACAGTAATGATCTGTAAAACTAGCAATTTTACAGTTTATTACTGTAAACTAGCAATTTTAGTTTACTATTGTATAATTAGCAACTTTACAATTTATTACAGTAAAAACAACATTTATTTCTTAGTGTAGAAGTAACTCTTTTTCCCCTCGTAAAAGTAATTGCTTGTGCACTGTTTATGTTTATACATACCACTCTTTATGCATATATTATGAGCACGGAAGCTTTATGAGATGCTTGATGGACTTCTATCCAATATCGTATTGACCCAACCCTTTTTTGAATTTAGTACTTGTATTTCAAGCTCTTTTTCATGCAATTTTGGATTGTCAAAATATAACCTTAGTAGCTGCTGTGATAGTGAATATATAAGCTTCTGCTCCACACGTGAATACTGATGCATTGTTAAAAGTTTCCTTCTGAAAGAAAGTCGAAATCTCCCAATAGGGAGTCGCTTGATTTTTCCAATGTGCTATGGAGCTTGTCATTTATAAGGTCCTGGTTATTAGGATAATAACATTTACTGCCTAAGCTTTTAACGGCTTATTTTTACTGGGAAATAATATTTTTTATCTGTGAAAGCTCTTCAACCCCAGTAAAAATTTCATAATTTACATTTAAATTGCAGCGAAAGGAACACTGACCGAAAATAAGTGACATGAAGACGCTTCAGTCTTCATATAACGTGAATTCAAGAACTCGTAGTTCATGAGAAGTATAATTTCATCTACCAAAGAACTTACAAACTTGTTTAGCCTACGATATGATGATGTGAGACCTATGTGAAAACGTAAAACTGGTTTAACAAGGAGCGCAAACAGTTAAGTGAAAGCAACTCACGACTAAGTGAAAATAAAGAGAATTCGGTAGCACATTAAGGGACTATATTATAACCGCCACCCTATCATTTCGACCTGGATAATCAGAGGAACTTACAAGCCTAGGGTGTCAGTCCAGACTCGTTAAGTGTGAAAAACAGCAGCAATAATTGGGGCTTTCCTTGTCTGCAAAGCAGGTGTCAAGAAGCAGGCTGCCCAAATGAGAAGGCAACTTGTAAGCGTGGTTCGTGACCGGACGATTTTTATTTCGGGTGCGTTTTCTGTGTATGTATTGTAGATGTCGTAATGGAGTTTTCGTTTTTGTAAACGGATCATTTTGTGGTCGGATGAAGAGTCTGAGATGGATTTTCTGTTAGTTCCGGCCAGCACCTCGTTATGGCAATGACTTGGGCGGGATGATTTGACACGAAGCTCAAAGGCACTTAGTACGGTGGAAAAGCTGAACTGGAAGATTGCAAGGTACGTCATTGAAAAGCTGAGAGTGAGAGTCATATGAAGTTGGGCATTGATATGAATGCATGAAAATGTAATGGGAAACCTACTTGATGAAGAGTGGATCTAGCTTCCTGTTTAGGAGGGTTGTCATTTTTGAAAAGTTAGACAGGGGTCAAAGTGCAATTTTCGTCCGAAAACGGGAATGTGGTGCGTTTTTTTTCGAAATGAAAGTCTTAAAATGCCATTTTAGGCTATATTTTGTCGTTTAAATTACGGGGAGGGGGAATCATTACCCTCCCTCTACCCTCTATATCCGTGTCTGCTTCGGTTCAGTGAGATATCATTAGGGATACTTTTAAAACTTGCTTTGATACGAAACTCAAAAGCTGTCAACTTACATTGTGTGAGCATTAAATTGCGTCATATAATTTGAATATTTGTGCATGGTTCCAAGTAAATATAGCATACCTTTTGTTGATATTCAGAGAGGAATAATCTGATAGATCTCACACTAAACTTGTACCTACATCCGCGTAAAGCAGCTACTAATTTCTCCTATTTATTTTGTTTGTTGTTAAAGAAGTACAAAAGCACTAACTTTGAATACCTGCCGTCTTCTTCACTTAGTCTTTAATATATGGTTTCAATTACTACTTTATTAATTAATTCACAAAAACTCATTGGTTCAAATTTCATTATTCTCACGTACTTTTAGTATTCAAATCTATACTTTATTCCATAGCAGAACTTACCAAATAAATCACGTGAAAAGCGGTGTTGGTCTATACAGGGCCAAATTTAGCTCCATGCCGCCCATAGGCACATTTTAAAATCTGCCGCCCCCTCCCCTCTCAACCCTAAAGAAGTAAAATTCCTTGACTCGAAGAACGCAACTGAAGCTTCTAAAAAAGTAGTATTCTAAAAAATTCTTCTAAAGAAATAATGACGTTTCAGATTATTTAATTTTGCGCATTTTTCTATGTGCCCGTAGACTTCTTCCTATTCTATAGGGTAGAAACGAACCACATGACTCCAATTTTAATAATATTTACAGTATGTATAGAGTATACATATACATATTTATATGTATCAATTGTATATTTATTATTTTCTCTTAGCCACACACACACACACGTGCATAGTTTTATAAACTTGTTCTCTTTCATTGTCTGAAGTCTTAAAACGCTTTTTCATAATGATAACGCATATGAATTTATTATTATGAAATGCTGTAAACATGAGTTAGACCTCAAAAGGCAGAATATAATGATATAAAATGGGAAAAAGAAATAAGCAGTAACAGATTGCTTATGTGCTTGTTTCGAGTACTAAGCATGGTTCACTTAAGACAGTATCTCTAATTTCAGAATAAACTGCCTTCTTTATGTTGTTTCATTTTAATATTCATTATCTTTTCAATATTCATTATTTTTCACCCAAAAATGCAGTTTGATAAGAAACGATTACACACACACACACACACACACACACACACACACACACACACACACACACACACACACACACACACACACACACACACACACACACACACACACACACACACACACACACACACACACACACACACACACATATATATATACATATTCATTCATTGATTTTGACGTATGATTTTTATTTCTCATACGCGTTTTCGTATTGGGAAATTTTACGAATTACTCCTCATACGTACATATATAAAAAAAAAAAAACTACACACATACCTTCAACTCTCCATGTTCATTACAAAGAAACACTGTTTATGTATATTAAACAAATCTGTTTTTAATTATATTTCAGTCAAAAATGGAGATTTTAGTCTACTGCAAAACCGTTTGCAGTAAAAATAATGACGGTCGGGGGAAAAGAAGTTCAGGGAAAGTTATGCCAACCCCGTATTAGCTAAAGTTGAAGAGTGACGAACAGGCGGTTGTTTCGTTTTAAAACTAGTAAATTACGTAAGGTTGAATTTACGTTTTAGTTTTACGTTTTAGTTTGTCAGTCCTGTAGTGAAACCAGTTTCTATTTGTCCCTTTTTTCGGGGACTCTTTTCCCCCCACGGTTGCTCCGCGTTCCTAAATCTGCTTAGTTTGAGTAAAAATAAGTTTTTCTATTTCGTTTTACGTTTATTTAAGTTTTACTTTTTCTCTCGATTACAATGCCAGGAAGAAAATCCCTTAACGTTGTGAAAAATTTGAATTGCTACCGAATGAGCAAACAACGAAAAAAATTATTTGCTAAATTTGGTATTTTTTCGAACACGGTGTGGACTTATATAAAAAAAAAAATAATAATAAAAAAAAAAAAAAAAAAAAAAGAATGCCGTAACAAACTGCCATGAAGGTTTTGAAAAAACAAAAGGCGCTTTAAAACATGAAAATTATGATACATTGGCGAGGAGGCCGTTTTGAACTGAATAAAGAAAAGTTCGGAGACAAAACTTGCCGTTATCTGTTCTCCTCATAAAAATGAACGCATTGAAATATGTACATTTCGGACATTCGGACACAATCAATTTCAAGCAAGATCTAGATGACGGGGCAGAAAAAAGAAAAGGCATGACATCACGAAAAGGTTATTTGCAGAGAAAGTAGAAATGTATATGAAGCAGTCTGTGATGACTGAAGAAGTAGTGGCTCGAAAAAAAAATCTAAACGTTGATATTTTTAATGATGATGAAATAGGACTCTTTAATAAGAATTCACAATGATAATAATAATAACAATAATAATAAATAATAAATAAATGAAAAAAAGATGATTGTCAAGGAGACAAGATAGTAAGAACATACTAACTGTACCAATAAGTGGAAACATAAGTAACAAGGAAATCTTTATAGTAGGCAGTAACACGATTATTGGTATTTCGTAGCAGTAATAACTCTAGAGCATTCAAAATCAAAAAAGAAAAGTTTTTAGCAGCTGTGGCTAAGATCTAATAGAAAGTCATGGCGTGAGAAATTAAACTTTTGAAGAATGAATTTTGATTTGGATGGAAAAATGTGTGAGCAAGAGAGAGAGAGAGAGAGAATTTATGCTAATAATAAAAAGCTGAATAGTTTTTTTGTTTGGAACCTGCTAATCTCATAAACTACTGGTTCGAATTGAAAAATTATTTTTGTGTTGAATAGTCCGTTGAATAGTCCATTTAATCAGGATGGGTTTAGGCTATATGACATTACGTAACATGTAATGTGTTATTATTATAGTTTAAAAATAATAATGGTCGAAAAGCACGAGTGGATTAGTTTCCACTCTTCTCGAGAGACGGTGTTCATTAAAAGTATTATTTTGGCAACTGGTGTGTAGAGGGTGCTGTAACGGAACCAGATTCCAAGTTAAATGTCTTCGTAATAATGTGATAGTTGCTATTTTAGCAGGTCGAGCAGTTGGTAAAACGGTGCTTAGACCTCACCTTCAAATGATTCCTAATGATTTACTTTTTAATTTCAAAAGAATATAATTTCCCATTAAGGTTTCGTTTGTTGTAACCATTAATAAATCACAGGGACAAACATTTAAGCACGTAGGAATAGATTTACGTCAGGATTTTGTTTCTCACACAGACAACTATATGTTGCATTATCAAGATCAGGTTGCGGAGAAAACCAGGGCGTTCAACTACCGAACGAAAATAAAACTTAAAGTATCGTGCATACTGAAGTACTTTAAAATACGTTCTTTACATTGAATAATATTATATATATCCCTATTTAATTAGACTGGGCGTCTTACTATTTTTTTCCAAAGGTTCTTTTATTTTTGCGTTTCCCCATATAATTTTTTTACTATATATTTATCACATACATATGTCGTTGTGTACTTAAAATAATTTTTTAATAGATTGTTGTCTCCCAAGTAGCATCAACTCATCGGATTTTGCTCGGCCGATCAACTAACTCCTCGTAAACTGATCCCGTAACGCACGATGACATCGTTCCGATCAGTATCCGAGCACGGTTTTCGATGAGCTACTTTTCATCGGAAAGCGATATCCTTCCGATCAACTTTCCCGATGAAAATAAGCCGAGCTATATTTCATCGGAAAACGATATCCTTCCGATCAAGTTTCCCGATGAAAATTAGCCGAGCTATATTTCATCGGAAAACGATATCCTTCCGATCAAGTTTCCTGATGAAAATTAGCCGAGCTATATTCCATCGAAAAACGATATCCTTCCGATCAAATTTCCCGATGAAAATTAACCGAGCTATGTTTCATCGGAAAACTATATACTTCCAATCAAATTTCCCGATGAAAATATGCCAAGCTACAGATTTCATCGGAAAGAGGTCGTAATGATCAAATTTTCTGATGAAAATTTTCCCAATCTCAAATTTTTATTAAATATGCAGTGTTGGTCACATTAATCGTAGACTTGGTGGCGTGGTGGTAGAGCGTTGGCTTTCCGCGCCGATAACCCGGGTTCGATGCTGGAGTTGGCCAGTCGCACCTGTTTGGAGAAATAAAAAAAAGATTCCAAAATTCATCCCCACGGAACTAAACGGCGCGTATATTGATCCAACTCTCATCGTATTTTGATCCAAAATTTATCGCCACGGAACTACACTGCTCGTATATTGATCTAAATCATATCGTTTTTTCATCCTAAATTCATCGCCACGGAACAGCACTGCTCGCGTATTGATCTAAATCACATCGTATTTTCATCCAAAATTGATCCTAAATTCATCGGAACAGGATTGCATTGCTCGTAAATTGCTCCAAATCTCATCGTAAACTCATCGGATTTTGCTGCTCGGATTCTGTTTGGCCGATGAGACATATTGGAGCAATTCCCGATGAGAACTCATCGAAATCCGATCATCGGCCGATGAGAATTTCATCGGGTTTCGATGGGCCGATCATCGGCCGATGAGATTGTGCTGCTAGGGCTTATTAACGCAGTCGAAACCACTGGGCACAACTATGCCCTAATAAAGAAATTCTAAGTAACAGTTTTTCAAGTTTTGTTTCAAAAATATTTCACATGTCTGTTTTCGCATTAACGTGATTTGCTGTCCTTGTTGGTTCTTCTGTCTGTTTCAACTTTTGTCCGTAACGTTAGTATAAAGTTCCATCGTCATTCATGTATTAATGCAGCAACATTAATGCTTTTGACTGGATTCATCAATAAGTACCGCGCAAAGGTGTGAGTTTTTACCTTAATTTTCGAAAGTTTAAAACCATAGCAGTAAGAACTATTTTCTTTCATCGAATTTCCCATTAGCAAATGCTTTGCCCCCCCCCCTCAAATTATAAATCCTGCTGTCATTATGCCCTAAAAAGAGTGACTAAAAAGGGACCCTTTTGCGGCCGTCGTATGACACTACTGTTATAGTGCTGCATCTTATTATTACTCTGTACTGTGTTCACACCGTTCTGTTCTACTTTATATGTATATCTCTCCCATTGATCGTTGATTTTGTGCATCGTTGCAATAGTTTATTTTGAACAATGTGGCTTTTTTTTACAATGCATTAAAAATTCTGTTTTTTTTATGTCTGAAATAATTAGGCATGTTTGTAAAAATACTTTTCCACAACGCGAAAATTTCGACTTAAGAAATTGATTTAGGACGCATTCCTCGCTTAAGTCGAGACTCAACTTTATCTCCATATTTTTAAATGCCTATTTGTTTGCAAAATTATATCATATTTGGTTATATCTTTCCGTTTTAAAGAGAAGCAAAAAAATGTGGCCAAGATTATCTTATGTCAAGTAATAGACTAACACTTGTCCTTTATTTGTCTAAGAAAAATTTGCAAAGGACTTTATACAATAATGCATAGTAAAATTATTTGCAAGAAGATGCACCACTTTTACAATGAACGATACGTATGCATCTTATGCTAATAAACGAAAGCATATATTATATGCTGTCGCTGGAAACGGATGAAAACTCCAACAGAAACATTTTGAAGGTTGCTTTACTTATCAGCACCAAACAACATTGTATCCAAACATTAGTAAATCCTTTTTTGGCGAGATATAAATATAATTAAAATCAGTCATTTTCCGTATGACATAAATAAAATGTTTATGTAACATTTAACTCATATTTCTCAACAATTCCAATATTTACGAAGCAAAAAACGATTTAACTCATCGATTGTGTTTCAAAAGTTAATCGTGACGAGTATGCACACGCAGCAGTTTGTGACCTTTGTTGGTGCATCATAACAAAGTGGAAACACAAAAAGCATGCATCCTTCCATCATGACATTCGGTTACCTCGTAAGTCAGTTGATGGTCCGTCACGATACATATTGAACATGTCAGGAGATATCAACACGCCATGTCCGATATTTTTTGTGTGGAAAGTCTGAACATATTTGTTCACAGGTCGATGTGATAAACGCATTTATATACATTTGTTGCGTGCTTTTGCACCCGCTTGAAATTAGACATTGAGTAGCACTTGCAAATGCAATGATGAACAACCCGCTTCGGCTTATTGAAACTTAGCAATTTTGATGATTGTTTCGTTGCTGTATGAAATGGCATGGCAACATACCTGAAATATATTATTTCCCATTTTGCAGTAAAATTCTTCTGTATTTGAGAGAAAGAAAAGATAATTACATATTTCGAATAATTATAATAATGCAAATTTAGAGTAATGTTAATTGAACACAGTAACTGAATTTAAAGTTATCTTGAAATAATTAGTTAGCTCACGCATATGCATATTAGTAGGTGGACTCCCTTTAAATATTCATAATTATGTCTCAACACAGAAAACTATATTTTCAATAACTTATAATTAATGAAGACTAAATATTCTTTCGGCGTAAGTACTAAAATGTTTTCAAACTGAAAATTGCTTTTAGAATGTAATAAAGGTTTTCCTGCTTCAAAATTAATTCAACACCTTTAGCTTGGGAATCTATTTTTATTTTTACTTTTCTAAAATTGCATTAAATATTTCATAAAGCAAATGGTGTTTATGTTTTAAGCTGGTATGTAACCAGAGGGATTATGAGCAATGCCACCTATACACTTAAAACTTAGCACCTCTTAAGGCGCTTGTAGCACCAGCACCACTCCCTTAAAGGTGCTATTTCAGCCCTGTTTGGCACCTTTAAGGTTGTCATTTTTGGCCATGAGGTGTCATATGCAGCCAAAATTGTACTCTTAAAGTTTGTGCCTCTGGTTCGTCTGCGTTTCACCCTAAAATGCAACTGCCATATGCAACCCACAGTTTTAACAGTTTACGCGCGGACTTGTTACAATGATAGTGGCATAAGTTTACTTTCGAAATAGTTTTTCACAGGTACTCTAACTCAAATCTGCGCCAATAATACTTTCCTTTCTTAATGATCTCCTCTAAAAGAAGTAAATGTGTTCAAGGTCCATTTTCAACTTAACAGAACTACATAATAAGTTGAATTCACTATAAACGCTCAATAAAACAATTGAAATATGCAAGCCAATTTCGAATGCAAACTCGATGTTATGCTCTTCTTTTAAGTACTAATTATATGTCAATATCATTTATATATCATATTTGGTGAGAGCTGTCTCATGTTTTAATGATGTAAGTACCGTATACACTTTCAAGGAACACTGCCGTGAGAATCTGGGCAGTCTATGCAAAAAAGAGTTTTTGAGATATTAAAAGAAACGCGTTTCACATTACATATTAAAAATAGGGGAGCGCGGGAATTTAACGTTTGCTTTGTAGTTTATTTTCAGAGAAAACCAAATAAGCAAGCTTGTACAATAAAGTTTAAGTGCAACAGATGAGAAAAATTAGGAAAAAAAAAGAAGAAACATTTTGCACATACTGCCCATTTCCTTTCACACGGCAGAATAATCCTTCCAACTTAGTTTCGCTTCCTTTTCATTATCATAAATATCGGATCAACAAAGCTCAAAATTTTCGATAAACCAAATAAGAATAACGCGATGATCATGAAGATCTAAAGCATACTGTATAGTCATTTGGCAACTACAACCGCAATCCACAATTCCTCTACTATCGAAACCATTAATCAATCAACTTTCTAGCTCATTTCCCTCTTCCGAAAACTGCCGCAATTTTAATAGTTATAGTTTTTTCTGTGTGACAGTTTTCAAATGCCATCAATCGATGGCGGCAAATTACGTTTTTCCCCTCCAGTTTATTAGTAAAAGACCTTTTTTAAACTTTGTTCTTATCCAGTGAGTTTTTTACTGATGAAAAATTTATTCGGACAAGACTATGAAGTAAGAAAAGTTACTCATACATTTCTTTTAATGGTATTGAGCTTTCTTTTTCATTCTTATGAAAAACTGAATTTTATTCTAACATATGAAATGCAAGTCTTATGATCGCTAATGGATATTTAACATTGTTGGATCTATAATACAACAAGGATAGCCATTTCTTTTTACCAATTGGCCTTTTCCTTTTTTTCCCTGGTCATCAGAAATTCGAATACGTAACTAAAAGTCTCAATTTTACCGAGTCGTGCAGAGAGAAAAAAAAAAAGGTATGTAAAACAGAAAGGGAAAAAACCTTGCCACTGAACTTCGTCTTTATTAACTTACCGACCTCCAACTCACCTGTTGAAAGTCTTGAAAGAAAAGAAAGAAGGAGAGGGTAAAATCTCTATTTCATTGACCTTAACCCAACTGCTGAAATATTCTGGCAAAAGTAACTGGATAATAAATCTCAGCTCTACCCTCGAGTAGCCTTTGTTGTTTTTCTGTTTCCTTTATCACACGCATTCGTTTCAAGGCAAAACTTGACGACCTTGCATTATTGTGTCTAACACCAGGAAAAGTAAAGCAGACGCACAGCAAAAATAAAAAGAAAAGTTTATTTTTTCACACTTTGCTATTTATTTCCCGTTTTGTAAACAGTTTGCGAATAGCCTGAGTAATTGGCATTCTTTACCACACGTTGTTATGAATTGCGTCTATTATCAAATTTCTCAAAGAGCAATGACGCATTTGAGTCTTTCTCGCAATGATAGTACGAATCATACACTGTAAAAAATGAATGTAGTTTTTACAGTACAGCTAATTTTACAGTAGTTAACTGTAAAATTTCTACTTTTACACTACTAAACTGTAAAATTGCTAATTTTACAGTAATAAACTGCGTAATTGCTAGTTTTAGTTTATTACAGTGTATCTTGCAGATTTAAACTGGAACCTCTGCTGCCAGTAATATACTGTTGTTTTTACAGTATAATACAGCTATATTTTACGGCAATAAACTGTAAAATTTCTAACTTTACAGTAAGAAACTAAAATTGCTAGTTTAGAGCTTATTACTGTGCATTTTACAGTTTTAATTTGGAACCTCGGCTGCCAGTATTTTACTGTCAAGACAACAGTTCATTTTTTGCAGTATATCCAACACATTTGAAATTATTTTATCTATTTTAATTTTTACCACCAATCATACATACAGTGGCTCACAAAAGTGTTCATACACTTACCATTTTCAATGAAATCAAGCTTTTTTCATTAAATAAAATTAATATATCTGACTGGGTGTTTAATAGTATGATCCTTGATCCTTTCGTAACAAATCTACATGAAATATTTTAATTATTTAACAAAACTTGATTTTTAAGAAATTAATAATCGAAAAATATCATGATATTGATCTCACAAAAGTCTTCGTACATTTTGAAGAAATATTTACATATTTGTAAATAATCTAATTTTTCATTGTTTTATCATTCAGTATGTTATTCTTCAGTATCTACAATAGCTTTTAAACGCCTTGGATTAGATTTGGTTAGTTTTTGTGTGATACCTACGTCCATGTTTATTCACTCTTTGATCATTATACTGCTTTTAATTTGCTTTTCGTTTTATTGTGGTATTTTCGCACTCTAACCTCCAGTTTTCTCCAATTTTGTTCCATCGGGTTTAAACTAAGTTTAAGGATAAGTTGGGTTGTATTTATAAAAGTTTTGGGTAGTTTTAGAGACGCCAAAAGCGAACGTTGAAAGCTGTGTGATTCTTACAGTTATCTGGGAAAGAAAAGCAAGTTGCTTCCAGTGCCCAAATTTTAGGCCGATAGTTCTAAATTGCGTTGTAAAATATTTAAATAAACAGTATGCTTCATCACTCCATCGATAAATATAATTTACTAAGTCCTGCTGATGACAAACACTTATTCAAGAACATTTCTATCACCACTTCTCTTGACTTTTCCAACTGAATTTTCTCCTCCCCCCCCCCTTATAGTTATCCCCAAAAATGTTAAATTTACTCCTATCTGCAAATATGTCGTTATTCTAAAACATTTTGGGGTTACTTATCATTTATTTTTTTGAAGAAAATCCTAAGTGTTATGTTATTTGAACTAACAAAACATTTTCTGAGGTTAAAGTGCCCAAGTATTCCAGCTGTTTAGAAGATTGGGCGAACCTTTTCAGTTAAAATTGAACCATAAAATGCTTCCTTAAATTCTGCAGAAACTTTTATAGCTCTCAAATGTAGATTTTTCATAAATTTTCAAACCATAAATCTCAAACAACGTATTACAGGAGGTTTTGCCAGTTGACCCTTTCTTATCAAGGTTTCGCTACGATTTTTTTCTGCAAAGCATTTTAACACATATTTCACTAAGGAATTATAAATTAACTAACTTAGAGATATTTTGAGCGACATTTTTTACTACTATTATGATGAAAAATAATCCCATTTTTATCGTCGTCTGTTTTTTTACAAATACAAGACATTTAAAAATAGTTAGTAGATTATTTCGAAGTAAAATAGCAAAAAGTTAAAGTCAAATGCTTTTTAAGTATCAATACAGTGCAAGAACAATAAAAAAATGACAGATGTGAACTTAAATCAGAAATTTCTTGGAAAATATTGCAGTGTACGAAGACTTTTGTGGCACGTTATTTCTGTGTGTCTTCGCTTTTTGACTCATTTCAAAAGGAAAATCAGTCAATATTTAAAAAACAAATACAGGGCTTTATTAAGAATGATTCAAAGATGATGGGAAAAAATATTGGTCTACATATTCTAACTCAGTTGCAGGAAATTTTTGTTTAATTACAATTTTTTAAGGTGTACGAACACTTTTGTGAGCCACTGTATATATTGTTTCTCAAAGGTGTTTTTTTATGACAACACCTTAACTTCTTTAATACTTTATCAAACTTGATTAGTAAGGCATCGATTTTTTTATCGCTTTCGGCGAGAAATAAACAATTCCTGTTTTGGTTGTTTTGCAGGGCTCGACTAGTATAAGCGAGGCCCAAGGTCCACAATAATTTGGAGCCCCCCTGAAGACTCTGTAGCAGAATGCAGATGTTTGTGCGATTTACAGGCTTGGGGCCTGTCGGGTCAATTAGTAATCGTATTTTTTATGAATTATAATAAATTCATAAAAAAAACCTCTGTTACACGTGTAGTGTAACAAAGGGTACGAATAAGAGAGTGGACAAAAACGTCTATGAAAATATCGTTCTAAACATAAAGAAAAGTTAAAATTATTGAATAAGCATAAAATCAAACAATAATACGAAAACTGTTAGTTTGTTTGTAATTTTAAGATTTTTTAAAATTAAAATCCTTAATACAAATATATAGTTATAATGAGCATTTAATCACTTAAAATAACTTTCAAGAAAAGAAGAATAAAACTCATCTTGTACATTGATTGTATATTTCAAAGTGGCTCAAAGACTAGATACAGAAAATTGCTAATTTTACAGTTTATTACAGTCAATTTTTCAGTTTTAAACTGTAAACCTCTGTTTACTGTATTATATTGTAAAAACAACAGTTTATTTTTTGCAGTGCATAGATTGTTTTGTGCAACGATTGATGTGTCTTTTTCCGTGAAATCTATCTGAAGACATTTAAGAACTAACCTTAAGATAAACAATATTAGATGTATTTGAAAAAAATTTTTATGTGATAATTAACTTTATTTATATGACGTACTTTTCACTTCAAAGTGCATCATTACCACATTATGTAAGCTGATGATACACGATGGAAAGATTTCTTCATAATCCCCATCATTCCTAATACTCTATTTATGCATGTGCGTATATACATTTATGTGAGTGTTAAGGTATATAAAAATCCATTAGATCAAAGAGGTTGTATTCTTCATCAATGTTTGAGTGCATCTGACTTGTTTTAACATAGAATGACAAAAATACATTTTTCCTCCAGACTAGCGCGAAAAATTCTACAGAGGAGCAGACAAACAATTCAACTGCCGATAAATTGAACATAAAACAGATATGAACTTCTATAAAAGTAAACACAGACATAATTTCGTGACGTTCAATTCTAACAAAATAAATGCAATGTTAAAGTAATATTTTTGTAGTATTTAGCATAAAATACCAATTTCAATGCAGAATAGACGTAACTTAAACTAAAGTACACAATTTCAATCCATACAAAGATAAAATGTCTGATAAAGACGTAAAAGAAGAGCTGTATGCTAACCTAATGTATTTAACTCAATAATCATGAATCAAAAAGCAAAGAAACGCCACGTTAAAGAACGATTTTGAACAAGCACATGACTATTAGTAGCTCAAATATTTAATTTAGTTATGAAGGATGGGCGTTTTAATCCTATTATCAAGTTTACCAATGCATTTCCATGCTTGTATCTTGTTCCAAGAGATCGGACGAGAGATAAAGTTATAAAGCCTACTGGTGGTCGTTAACTGCCTTCCCCTGCTATCATTAAGACCCATATATGTAAACAGTGAGCTACTTGCTTGCCCTGACCACGCGTTAAATGTTGCGTGACTGGTCTTAACATCAGCAAAGGTTACCTTTTCAAATACGTGGTTTTTTTTTCTGTTTTACTATTATTTCTTGATTTCTCTTTCTTATGTTCTCTACCATTCAATTCCCCTTTTTACTCATCTATATGATGAGAGCAAACACTACATTTGCTCCGTAGCAATCATAATATGACGCATTTGCACTGCTGTCTTCGTCAGGGCAACTGAATCAACACAAGAGAAGCGTCTTTTATGTACTTAGGGTTCAATATGAGGGATAGTATTATATATATATATATATGTATGTATATATATATATGTATATATATATATGTATGTATATATATATATGTATATATATATATATGTATGTATATATATATGTATATATATATATATATATATATATATATATATATATGTATATATATATATATATATATATATATATATATATATATATATATATATATATATATATATATATATATATATATATATATATATATATATATATATATATATATATATATATATATATATATATATTTAACATAAACAAAGTAGTTGAAGAATCATATAGAACAGAAAGATATGCTTGCTTGTGAGATGTCGGGGGCTAAAAGTTGCATCTTTTTAGGCGTTTTGCCTGCAACTTGCTAGAAACATCTCACTCCACTTTTCCCTACCCTAGGGGGGTCCCCCTGATGAAGGCCCCAGGGTCTTTTGGGAATTTTATTTTAACTTCCGTTTTTAACAGATTTTTCGCAAGGTCTTTTACTTCTAATTAAAAAAAAAATATATATATATATATATATATATATATATATATATATATATATATATATATATATATATATCTTTCAATTTTGTTTTCAATTCACTGGTGGACAGGGTTTACTTTATTGAATAATCAACTTTGAAAAGTCTAATTTGTTTGAGATTGGTAAAACGTTGTTAACCCCTTCCAGGCTCATTTTATTTCGGGATTACGGATCAAAAAATGTCAATTTTTTTTAAGCTTATTTTCATACATACATATCTTTTTAAACATAATAGCATCATTCGCATGCAACATTTCCTACAAATAAATATAAAAATATCTATTTAAATAAATGAGTAATTTCGGGATTACGGATCAAAAAATGTCAATTTTTTATGCTTATTTTCATACATACATATCTTTTTAAACATAATAGCATCATTCGCATGCAACATTTCCTAAAAATAAATGTAAAAATGTCTATTTAAATAAATGAGTATTTACCTGCAAAGTTGGCTTTCTGTATGGCAGAAATCATTATACTTTGGATTCGGCGCCTACTCTCATCTTAAATCTACAGCTCAAAACACTGTATAGTTATGTTATCTAGTAGCAACAATAGTAAATAAAACCATAAAAGGGGCATGTGAAATAATTCTTGAAAGACTGGTTGTGCAGTGTTAATTTTCACCGTGCCCAAGCTACACTCGGGATGAGCCAGAATGGAACATTTCGCTTGCCCGAGTCCAGCTCGGGATGAGCCGGGAAGGGGTTAATTTGCATATGCAACACGTTTTTACCTTCTTTACGCTACATTGTACATACTCGGTGTTCAAAAAAGGTTTTGAAAAAACAAGAGAAATGGTTCTGAATATAAAAGCGAATAATATTAGCTCTGGAACCCAGCATTTCCTTCCAGTTTGAGGGGTGTTTCAGTTCTTCATTCGCGGAGGGAAGTGTGTACGAACTCTCTTTGATCACTTCTACTCTGAATCTTTAAATGATGTCCATTTGCAAAGTGATTATTTTCCATCCTTTTTACTGCTGGCAGATTAACTTGGACATCTCAATTTACGTCTTTTGGCTATTTAAATTCAATTGCGCTTTTAAGTAATACATTAAATATTCTTCTCGATCAAAGCAATCATTGCTCTTATTTTGTAAAAGCTGTTGTGAAACTGCGCAATCTTATTGTGTAATGTTTCACAACAGCTTTATTTACGCAATCTTGTTGCGTAAAACTGTTGCAAAGCACATTTCTCTTATTTCTTTAAAACTGTTGTAAAACTGCCGTTTTAGACTGAAAGTCTAAAACAGCATATTAAAAGTTGTGCAAAACAAGCATAAATCCATAGAACAGCTCTGCCTGGCAAATCTTCATCATATCATTTTGTCAACAAAAGGCCATATTACTGAGACCTTAATGCAAATAATACTGAGACATTGATGCAAATAAGCATTTGAGTAACATACTAAAAATTATAATCTTTAAATTAGTATATTTTATTTAGCCAATAGATGATTTTGTTGGTAGAATTGTAATCTTCTATGTACTACAAGCAATTGTTTTCTTTCATTGTTTGACAAAAGGTTCAGTCTTATCAACGGTTCTTTCACTTGCAGATTCCCTTTCAATACGTGTTTGAGAATTTCTTATTTTTAAAATAATTATTGTTGTCCTTGTTTTTATGCTAGAAAAATTTTCCCTGGTGCAGTTTTCAATTTTTTTTCTTACTACTATTAAATTTATGTGAAAGACTCTCTCCAATGGTCTCCAAAAAATGAACAGGGCTATGTTTATGTAAGATAGCTACAATCAATTTTGCGATTTTTCCTAACGGTTTCAGTATCATCGCGTTAACCTCCCGGCTGTGAGCGAGTTCCATTAAGCCGTTAAGCTTTAAGTTGCTTAAAAAAATTTTGAAAGACCGTCTTTCTTGCTTTCATTCTTTCTTTTCTTTATAGATTTTAACAGATTTTACTTTTCTGTTAATAAGATGTAACAAAAATTTTTCAAAAAATAGTTTTTGTGGACTCCATTTTTTCTTCTTTTCCATATTGGTATTTCATTGAAAAAGGTTTTCTTTATACTTTTAGTTTGAGAGTAGAATAAAACTTTCAAAGTTTGGTAAAAAAAAAAAAAATCTTAAAAACCAGTTTTCTTTTCTTCTTTCTTTCTTTTCGTTTAAGATTTTAAAAACTTTTATTTTTTATCTTGAGCAGATGATTTTCAACACAATTCAAAATAGTTTGTGAATCCTCTTCTATTTTGGTTGACTGGAATTTCGGTCATCTTTTAATAACATCTATTAAACTACGCCTAATTCAAAGTTTTAATCCTAATTTATTTTGCTAATCTTGTTATTGAAAAATGATTTTTAATACCTCGTACCAGACAAATAATCAGATAAAAAAATCTTGTTTAACCGTTTCATTTTCAAACAATGTACTCATTTAATTTCTGTACTCAACAAGTCAATTCGTCTTTAGACCTGCTAATAACTCCATCTTCTAACCATGTACCTTTTTAAAGTTTTTGTCCCAAACAGGAGAAACCCATGAATTATAATGCAAATGTAACGCCGTCAAAGATCTGTCAAGCGCTGCATCTAGACTTGCTATTCGAGTAAAATAAAACACTTCAGACACCACTGACTTGGATCGTGTCGTCTCATTGTATTTGTGCAGGGGTAACAAACACTCTTCTTCAAGGTGTACGACCAGTAAATGCTATTGCAGGCACTAAATAAACGACGTGCTTTAATATCATGTTTGAACGACTGGATTACAAGGATAATAACCTCTGGAGAATAATGGTTACCCTGAAATAGAATGAATGTTAAATTGCTTGATTAAACAATGCAGTAATAGTATAAAACAAAGGATGGGCACCTGTAAAAGTAACATTTTAAACACTTCCAGCTTTTCTGCTTTTATTAACAAGAGTTTTCGCTGTTTTACACTGTGTATTGCTTTCAATTAACTCTTATTCGTTTTATGGTCAGAGTCCTCAAGAGGAGATGATGAAGTTGAATTTGATTTTGGAGCCTGGTGTTACGTTGTATGGAGTAGTTAGGCCCGTCATTTACTGACTACTCGATACCCCCTGACTTTGAGAAATCAATGTATTTACATATAATTGGGTGTGGTTTTTTATGTTTTCCAATGAAATTGCATTGTGTTTGGACCCTTTGCCCCCCCCCCCAGAAAAACTTGAAATGACGGCCCTGGGAGTAGTTCTGGGGATAGAACATCCTTGTAGACACAGGCATGCTATAATTATAACAATAATAATTATAACTAAATTAAATGCATGTATAATAATAAAAAAAATTAGCTTGTAAAACATAAGCCTTTATCCAGCAGTAGATTGATTACAGAGTTCAAAACGATATGGTTTAGAATTATGGCTAGTCTATGTCTGTTGTTGAGAAGTATCGTCAGAGTTTAAAGTGACCGAACTATGACAGGCTATGTCTTGAGGATTATGATACGCATATCTCTTGATGCAGCTCCAGTAACATACTGCACTTTTATTTGCATGTAAGCAATTTTTTCCTGAAGTTAATTTTTAGTTGTTTTAGCAATTTAAAAAAACAAACAAATTAAATCAAATTTTACTTTCATATTTCTTCATCTGGTGAACTTAGCTTTTTGTGACACTTTATTTGCCGGTAATGTACATACATATATGTATTCCGATAAATCTCTGTCCACTTCAACACCAACAATGAACATTTCTGGAAAATCTTTTCCTTGCAACTATAACCAAGTTTTTGCCCAAGAATGGCTCTTCAAACAATGGCACGACTAGAGGTTGCAGGTTGTTTCTTTTCGCGATTACTGACCCTTCCGTTACCGAGACGATTATACGGTACGAGCACAAAGAAGGAGCAATCCATCATTTTCCAATGGGAGAAAAGAAAGAAAAGAAGCCAGAAAAAAATGGAGGGGGGGGGGAGGCATAAAAAGATCTTGGAGAGACTGAGCTTTAATATTACTGTATGGTAACATCAAACGTTGTCATTATAAACTTGCCGCGTATAACTGTGCAGGCACTTAGCAATTCTATTTCGGCTTTAGAAAAGGGGCTGTGTGTATGTTCAAAGGATTTTATTTGAAGCTTCTACTTTAACTCCGTTGGACTGCTTTAGATTGTGGAAAGAAATCTGAAAATAAATTTTCAACTTAAATCATTAAAATTTATGATTGCGCGCAAAAAACTTCATACAATATTATTGCAAAGATTTGCTCTGCAGTAACTGATCGGATTCGCTTAAACATATTCTAAACAGCTTATGAATGAAAGAATTTTTGGAAAAATACAAAAAATTATATGCAATGGATAATATATGGCATCATTTCAGGCACACATTTCGACTTATTTCATGGGAATAGAGGGGGGGGGGGTGTCAAAAAGGAATTTATTGCAGAAAGCAACGAAAAGCATATCCACTTTTATGAAAATACATTCGTTTCTGTAATTGTCTCTCCTGGCCAACCTTAAATGACGTGCCTGCACCGATTACAGGTTCTAGGAAAAGCAACTTATGAGCCAAAGTTTAAAATGAAATATTAGTTTTTCGTTAATGCTTTTTTGAAACTTGCTTCACTGCCAAAAAGTATTATTTAGAATCGACAAAAAATGAAAAATTTCATAACTAATTCTATAATATATTCTTTACAATATCATTCCTATAGTTTTTTTTTTTTACATTTTAGCTTAGGGAAATACCCTGAAATCTCGAAACATTTGTAATTTTGGTAAAATTGAGTGATTAGATAAACTATTCTTTTCCATAGTATTTTTTTAAAAATTATTAAGATACGAACGCGGCAATAAAATTTGAAAAACATTACTGTATGAATTTTTTAATTATGCGACCAAAAGTTTAAGATGATTTCCTTACTCTGCATTTTTCTTACAGCGTACGAGTGCCTCCAAAAGATGGACAGACGAAATCAAATCCTAGCAAGCGGCATCGTGAGAGACTCAATGCTGAACTTGACACTTTAGCTAGTCTTCTTCCCTTTGAACAGAGTGTATTATCAAAATTGGACAAACTATCCATTCTCAGATTAAGTGTTAGTTATCTGAGGACGAAAAGCTATTTTCAAGGTTAGTTTCATTTTTCTTATGCATTAAACACTGCTTGAACATTATGACAAGCCAGCACATATTTTTTCATTTGTATAGGTATGCTGCAAAAAAAAAAAAAAAAAAATGTTGTTTTTACAGTATAATACTGGCAGCCGAGGTTTCAATTTAAAACTGTAAAATGCACAGTAATAAACTGTAAAATCAGCAATTTTAGTTTCTTGCTGTAAAGTTAGCAATTTTACAGCTTATTACCGTAAAATACTGTATTATACTGTAAAAACAGCAGTATAATACTAGCAGCAGAAGTTTCAGTTTAAAACTAAAATTCACGGTAATAAACTGCTAAATTAGCAAGTTTACAGCTTATTGCTGTAAAGTTAGCAATTTTAGTTTATTACTGTAAAATTAGTAATTTTTACAGTTTATTTCTATAAAAATAGCTGTATTATACTGTAAAAATAACATTCATTTTTTACAGTGTAGACCGAACAATGAATAAACACTGCCAGTAAATGAATACTTCCTACTTTTTCTGAAAAAATAAGCTTTTAAAACATTTTTTTTAATGTGAATCAGCAGAAGTAACTTCTTTCTACACATTTACAGAAAGAAAATGCATAGAAAATGCTGTATTTGTCCACTGGTAAGGGTGTTCATTCACTGGGATGGGGCACTTTTTTTCGATTAAACCCCTCATAAGTCCTGATGCAGAAACATCAAAGCTTTCCCATTTTTTTTAAAGAAATTACTCAGGGGAGAGTGGTAATGAATAGGCCACTTTTTGGTTTTGAATTTTTGTAATTTTTTCTAACACTTTGTTTTAACTCTAAATTGGTGTTTCAGTTACTCTACTTATCTGGCTATCTAAAAAAGTCATAAAAGTTTGATTAGAGCCTGTCTATAATGAATTATAATAGAAAAAAAAAATTTGAAATTTGGCCCATGGGCCATCGAAGGTAATGAATGGGCTACTAAATGAATTCAATGAAAACATGTGGATTTAATCTTTTATTTGCTGAATATGACAAAATAAATGTGGCACTTGACATGATGATACAAAATCATACTGATTTAAAATTATAAAAAAATCAAAACTGATGCAATTAAAATAAAACTGATGCATACCAATTGTAGCAGAAAAATGACTAAATAATGATATTGTAAGAAATAAATAACATCAAATATATATAAAAAAATAACAGATAATACACACTATGATGTAACCAAATTTATATATTTCAAAAATAATATTAAAAATCACTTTCAAAAACTTCATCTTCATTTTCAAACTTGTCAAAATTCAATTTTTTTTTTTAAATTTACTAGACATCGGGAATAAGAAATATCTAACTTAAGTTACCAAGAAAGAAAATGAAATTGTAATGTGAGGAATATAATATGAAGGGAGAGAGGGGGGGCTTTTTCAAGCCACGCACTGCGACCAGAGGTCTATTGTACTATAAGAATATAATATAGATCTGAAAATTATATTTTGAAGTTACTACAAACCTATTTTGACGACAGTAATCTTTATTTATGACAGTCAGTTGTGTTTCATATTAATGCGAAAATCTAAAGAAAAGGAAGAAAAACAATATTTAGGTGGCCCATTCATTACCATGACATAGTGGCCCATTCAGCCTCACCTATACTTCTGGAATACATTTAGGTTTTTTGAGTACATTGAATTTAGATAACATCAAAATACATCTTAAGATTAGTTTATAAATATGGAAAGACTAGCTTATACATATGTATGCAGTGAAATACTTGGTATATTTTAGCTAGGAAATGTTTTACTATAAAGGGAAAAATTTACTTTTCAGTCAGATTCTTGACCATGCCACTCTAGTTTGAAAATGGCTCAGCGCAAACTAATGAAAGTTGGATGAGTTTAGTAGAACAAATAGCTACATCTATTGGTGGCATCAAAAAGAAATTCATGCAAATACTTTTTCATATTTTGTTAGTGGCCCATTCATCACCATGGCCCATTCATTACCACTCTCCCCTACATCATGTGAACTGTTTTACTGTCACGTAGAAAAAACTACAAGTTTTAACGACGCTATGAATTTTTGAAATTGAAAATTTGCTTAAGTGTTCATTCACTGTGGTCAGTCTTTATATAATCTTGCACATTTTTATAGAGAGTAGCAAATGCTTAATTATTTCCTTCTATTGAAAAAGTTTCATAAACTCTTCTCATACTGAAAATGATCATACAGATTTTATGGTAAATTATTCCATGTGTTCCTTTATATGATCCCAGTCACTGCAGGTGGAGGCAACACGACTAATGAGTTCCTTTTGCTAATGTAAAAGGTTGGTAATTTTTATTAAAACAAAAAGTTATTACCAAGGATAAAGTAATTTTCCTGAACACTGCTTCCTTTTTTATGGATAAACTGCTGAACATAAAGCGGGTATATTGTGTTGCACTAAAAAAGCAGTGAAGAGTATTGCTAAAAGTTATTATTAAGGAAAAACATAATTTCAAGGGTAATGTTGTGGGAATAAAGTGGGAGGTACAAGCAGTACTTGTTCCGAAATTTATTCTTGAAGTAGCGGCCTTTTCTTCTATTTATCGTTTGTGAGTTTCGTATATTTATTGACCAGACTATTTCCTTATAAAAAACAACTATAAAACACATAGCTGCTTTATATTTTTACGAAACTTCCATGATTTTTTTTGAAATAATTTTAGCACAAAAATGACCAACTCCAGAAACTTGCAAAGTAATTGAAGGGACAAATAGATAAAGATGATATGTGACAATTTTTGAAACTTACTTTTTGCCATGGATGAAGGTTGATAAGTCCATCAGTATCATGTCCCCTTAGTCACAGAAATGATTGGTAACTAAGAATAGGACCCCGTTTTACCCGTTGAGAAAAATCCATTAAAAAAATAACACAACTTTTTTTTTTGAAAGTTTTTCTAGAAATTTAAAATATTGTCCCATATCACCTTTATCCACTTGCTCCTTCAGTTGTGGGTTTTCGTGGTTGATAAAAAAATGAATTATCTTATGAATCTATTCACATGGATAGATGGTTATCTTACATTTCTTTAATACGCACTTTTCTATTCTCGGCAAAAGCTGCTCAAAACTATGTCGACTAAATTGAGCATTAGGATCAATTTTATGCTGTCAACAGAAAAGTGTTAATGACTTCAATTAAAAGACCATTTGGCGAGATGAACGGTGTGTCTTTCTGCCAACAAAGTTTTCCATCATTGTTTTTTCAAGCACATTTAGTTGCATAGAGTTTAATTTATTGCTTCGGAAAATATCGATAAAGCAAACAAATACAGAACTTATTTCTTGATAATACCTTTCATTTTCATTTTGATACTAAGTTTCTATTTCACGTACAATTAAAGGCGCACTCCATATTGTTATTGGTTTGAGCTCTTACTCATTTTAGGTACAAATGGCATTTTTGATTGTGATTAAAAAAAATCCGATTGATATATATATATATTTCGATATAGATCAATTCTATAAAAAATATGAGGCTGAAAATGTTATTGAAATCGTTAAGAATGACGTACTTTATTGTTTTCCGTTAAGACTCTTCAAATTTTTATTTTCAGAAAATACAATAACTTTGTTGAATAAATCACTTTTTTGTTATCTGAAAACATCTATAAACTAATTTCCATGAACGATTCGCTAGTAAAAAAAAAGTTAAGCACTAACTTTTTTTAAGTCTTTAGTAAACCTCCACATTTTTATTTTTTCTTTTCTTTTTTAATTAAACACCTTACTTTTAAGATTCTCATCGAACGATTAGGATTTATCTGCAAATGAAAATAGCACTTGAGCTAATGTTTCACTGATCCATAGATACACTTGAGATACACTGCGAAAAATCTGCACTTCAAAAAATAAATTGTTATTTTTGCAGTATAATACTGGCAGCAGATGTTCCAGTTTAAAACTAAAATTTACAGTAATAAACTGTAAAAGTGTTAATTTTACAGTTTATTACCACAAAAGTAGCTGTATTATACTGGACAAATAACAGTATAATACTGGTGGTGAAGGTTCCAGTTTAAAACTGTAAAAGGCACATTAATAAACTATAAAATAGCAATTTTACAGTTTATTAGTGTAAAATTAGAAATTTTACAGTTAATTACAGTAAAAGTAGCAGTTTTTTACAGTTTGTTACTATACCATTAGCTGTATTATACTGTAAATACAACATTTCTTTTTTACAGTGTATGTGATCCAACAGAATAATTTTTCTTGGGCTATGCAATGTGTATACAATACATTTCCCCTCGATCCATACGATTCACGATTTCAGTTACACCATTTTCATTTGAAATTTCTGTTCCCACTTTTCGAAAAAAAAATATCCCGCAACCACAAAACCAACTAATCAGCTTTTAATGCAGCGATCAATGTAACCTGTCATTATTTTCGTATTTTCTCAAACAGGCGTATTGTACCTTGAGGATAGTAGGAGTGTATAATTTGAGAAGAAGATTTGTGCCAAGGAATTTCCGAAAACTGTAATATGTCTCTGTCAGATATTCAATACAACTTCACGTTTGAAGTTTTTTGTCTTAAGTCAACATATCATTAGCTAAAGAGGTAACTCATGAAGCAAACAAACTGTTTTAGTATCTCTTAGCTAAAAAAAATGTAACCGTACTATCATTATCGAATTAGAAGTGGTGACTGGAAGTAAGAAGTTCTTTTTACGGAATATACGTATGTATATATCTGAGGGTTATGACCTAAATTTTTTTTGGCAATTTTTTTAACTCCTGTGGCTGCGATTGACGAGCTTTTGCATCTTGATTGCAAAAAAAAAAAAAAAAAACTATTTTTGCTGCTGGCTTTAAAAAAAAGTTCCAGTCCTAACCCGTTTGAAGTCCAGTGTACTAAATATACGGTGCTAGCTTGTAGCAACTAAAAAGTAATATCGGCTGATTGTGCATGTTAAGAGTTGCTTTAATACTTTTAACATGGAAGTTGGTTCGATATTTTGGTTATACAGTAAATCCCAGTTATCCGCTGAATAGTGTGGCATGGTAGCCGCGGATAAGCGAGTTTTGTGAATTATCTGAAAAATATAGGTAATAAACGATATTAGTGTATACAATAGTTAAAATAGTCAATAACACAATACATGAAACTTAAGTTATAGCTAAAAATAATAACATTGAATGTAAAAAATAACTTTGAAAGCTAAAAACGACTACTAACACACTCGCATATTTTCTCCATTCTGTAAATCACCGTAAAAAGGGGGGGGGGGAGACCCGCGGTTAACCCTAACTGTGAATAATCTGAAGTTTACTGTATTTCGTATCATAGGGTCCAATTTTTCAACTTAGTCAAAGGTTTTACTGCTGCCATTCCTTGAGAAAGTAACACTATTTTGACACGGTTAGTGCAGAAAACATTTAGAATTTCCTTAACTTCTGTTTCTCACAATTAAGAATATTAGTAAACAAAGTATTAACTTATTGCTTTGCACTTCGTAACCAAATAAATATAATTTTTATCGAAATGGGTTTGTATCTTTCACACATGTTATAGTTCTCATAACAGGCTGTAGGTTTTGCCACTCAGAACAGGAACATGCGGAAAAAGCAAAAGCTTCCATTCAAAGTAAAATAGATCTCCCCACCAAAAACAGGTTAAAAAATCAAAGCTCTCTTGTTCCTAATTGAGCGTCAGGCTTTGTTACAGCTTCTTTTCAGACTGTCACTACTCACCGGTTCAGTTAGTGAAAGCACAGCACTACATATCTGAAAACCCAAGGCTGGCAGCAGGTGAGATGTCAATCATGACAAATCATCCATCACCATTGGTCATTGGATGAGATCTGGCTCCCTCCCACAAAGAGTACGGTATCTTTTGATGTGTCAGTTCATTGAACCGCACAGCGTTAATCTATAATCTTTCAGTGTCCTGTCTTTATCCCAAATGATTACACTCTCCTGAAATTGCTGCTCCCAACAATATATATATATATATATATATATATATATATATATATATATAGGGTGGTCAGTCCTATATATATATATATAGGATATATATATATATATATATATATACACACACACTACAAATAGAAACTTTAACTTTTTACAGTTGAATTTTATGTCAAGTGAGATTTTGAATCAAGATAAACTGAATTTTTCAAAACAAAACGAAAAACAATATTAGATATCAATTAAAATTAGATCATTAAATAATCTGAAAGTAGGTTTGTGAGAAAGTTTGTATATTGAATAGAATACTAATCATAAAATGAACTTTAATTTTGATCAGATAATCCGTTTCTTTCATACATAACCCGTAGGATGAAAAAAAAAAAAAAAAAAAAAAAAAACAATTTTTGACGTTCAATATTGCATTTTAAGAATTGAATTAATTTCTCTGTCACTGCACTATAAATAAATATATATATTTTCCCCCATCCCGCTGAACCGGTTAATACAATGTACATTTTGGCGACAATTTTCGAAACTTAACAAAGTAATGTGATGTATTTCAGTTTTTAGACCTATGAGCAAACTGGTTTGTGCACTGGCTTGTGCAAATAGTTAAACACATGTATGAGATGAACAGCTTTTTCCTAGCATAATACCAAAATATTCCTTCTCTTAAAATATATTTAAATACCTAATAATTCTTGTTATACTAAATACACGTATTTTGTTGTATACTTTTATTTTTTTTTTATAGTAAGTTAACATACATAGCTTTTTATTTTTGCTATTTTTTTAATACTTTGAATTTTGTGATCCGCATTATTCCGTAAAGCTTTTCCATTTGACCTCAAAAAAGACTAGATATGTTGCTTTTATTATTGTCAGTTAAAATAAGTAGTCCTTTATTTTTGCTATTTTTTTAATACTTTGAATCTTACGATCCAAATATTTCGCCACATTCTAAATAATGGCATGATTTTCTAAAATAACTTTAGCTTCATAACTTTTCCATTTATCCTCAACCTATGATGCACAAAATCTTAGCACCTCCTTTTAAATTTCTTGTGAACATAAGCTGCAATTTTTAAACACCAAATGATGCACAGCTTTTAGAAGCTGCCAAGGTACTTCCAAGATTCCAAAGGCTTCCAAGGTGATGCCAAGGTTCATTAAAAAGACCAGAAATTTTGAGATCAAGCCCAAGATTTATAAAACACAAGCCAAAAAGCGTATCCTATTATGAAACTCTCTTTAGTACGCAATACCGTCACAGTAATCATTGACACAAGTCATTAGTATGAACCTTTTTTCTCTTATTGCGTGACAAGTCTTCAGTGGGAAAATCGTGTTTTTCCCAGAGGAGATATGCATAATTCCCGGCTTTAGAGCTTTTGAAAAAAGAGTCAGATAATCTTCTAGCAATGAAATTTATGAGACGCCCATCTTTGCGGCAGATACTCTTTGAAAAGGGTGAGCCAGAAAGATTTCTAGCCAAATAATATTAAGCGCGTATAATTTAAAAGCGCATTGCATTAACTTGATACAAGCGTGACTTCAAAATGTTCTTTCTTGAGCAGGATATCTTGAACGATAAAATATATTTCTTCTTTTGGAAAATGATGTGGTTTTCATTTAATAATTGCAATCACTATTCTTTTACTGCAGTAGTATTCAAACTCCTTGTAAAAAATCCTATGAAAATTAACAACTGGATTGGGTATGCAAATTCGTAAAAGCTACGAAGTAAATCAGTAGCTAGAATGGTTTTTTTACCACTTAAAATCACGTTTTCTCCCCTGTGAATATGTTTACTGCTTGAATTTACAGTTTTCACTAACAACACAGCTGCCAATATTTCGAAAAATTTACGGAATTTTCTGTCTCTTCTGAGCTTGAGAATATGAAAATCCTTGTGTATAACGAGTAGTTTTAAATTTACGTTAGGAAGGGCCTGGTTCTCTTTGGTTTCTCCCTCAAGTTTGCTCTTATATCTCAAGGATTTAGTTCCGCGAGTCAAAAATAAGAATACAGTGAACTCTCATTTATACACCGTCTCATTTTTGCGCCTTTTTCACTTATACGACAATTTTCAGTGGTCCCGGAACATTCCATAGTAAAATAATGATTATTTCATTCGTTCATGCGTCGCTCTAAAGATAAATATTTCACTTATGCGCCGAATTTTTCGAAAAATGTAAGCAATTTAATTTAGTTTCTTAAAAAATGAGCATGTTTCTTCACTTTCCTCTTTAATGTTTTGCTTTTATTGCTCACGGAAGGCGCTTTTTTCACATCAACTAGAGTTTGGAGAGGGACAATTATCTACTATGGATCGTTTTAAAAGGACCAGTTTGTGATTACGTATGCTACAATTTTTGTTTTCACCTTATCATTGTAGTTAGGTTACAGTAGTTGCCAAATCGTAGTTATATGACCATTTTCTACAGAAACAATCTTATTCATGCTCTCATTAGAACTTGTGTTGCATTTTAGACTTTTAAATAGGCTTGTTCACTTATGCGTCTCTCTCACTTCTGCGCCTTTTCTGTTGGTCCCTTGAGTCGGCGCATAAGTGAGAGTTCACTGTAATATAATAATAAAAATAATAATAATATTTAATAAATAAATAAAAAGAAAAGAAGAAATACAATTGTACATAACATCCAAGAAGCATTTTGTGAGGGAAAAAAAAACACAAGCCGATCAATAATGCAATGCAAAGATAGGCGACTCTAGAACGGAAGTGTTAATGTTAGTTTGAAATAAATTATAGCTGAAATATACTATATTTAAACCGTAACACTTGCATTATTATGAATTATTATTGAGTCCAACTTGTCAAAAAAAGAAAGTAAGAAAGAAAAGGGAAAACAAAGAAGAATGAAAAGGAAAAAAAATAAAAATTCCGCACAAATAAAATTGAGTATTACCGATGAAATCTGCATAAATCGGCATAGAAATCTTTTAGTGATGCCCAATCTTTTTCTGTATTAGGGCAGTATCGCATTTTAACCCATTATGCCAAGCGTCCCTTTTTAGGGACGGTTCAAAAAGTGTGCCTGAATTTTTCAAAAATGAGCATTTCAACCAAATTATTGTGTTCAATTATTACTTTGGTATTGTTTCAGTTCATTATTAACAATTAAATCTATCTGTGCTTGATATATGTGCTACTTAGATCGATGTTTTAGTTTACCTTTTTTGCAATTTTGTAAATTTTAATTTTTTCATGAATTTTATAGCAATTTAAGAGCGTCCCTAAAAAGGGACGCTAGGCACAAAAGGCTGCATTGTTTAAATGTGGCGGATTTCTTGCTTAGAATTTATAAAATTAATAAGAAGAAGTTAGTAAATGTTTTTAGACTGAAAAGACTATCGTAAGCAGAAAAAAAAAGGTAAAAAAAAGTATATACCTTCCGGTGCCTAACGTCTCTTTTCAGGAACGAATTTTCTTTTTTAAATAACACAATTATTTTTTACATGATATTTTTTTAATTATTTTTCCTGTCCATTAAACACTATTTGTAACCAGTATACAAAATATCTTTGGAAAAAAAATGTCTGGCATTAATGGGTTAAAACCACTGTCACGGGCTGGAAAATATATAAAATTTCATAATATTTAACTCTTTTTTAGATAGCATGGGAAAATATGGAGCAGGAATGAAAATTACAAACCAATAATCGCTCTGTTTTCAGTAGGTGATTCTTATTTTATAAAATGCATGCTTTTCAAAAACCAATGTGTGAACATGGCTCCAAATTTGTGACATTGTCACTTCTCGCACTTTTCGATTTGTAACATTGAACAAAGCAACGGGCCACACGGATTCGCAGGCTGGATGTGGGCCATAGGTTGGGCAACACTGTTTTAAATCACATTAGATGTGTCCTTGTTCTTTATGATCGTGACACAAAAGCGATCCTTAACACACGAGAGGAACTAAAAATTTTCTTTTTTTTTACGGGGAGGGGTAGGAATGAGTAAGTACTGGATTCTTAAAAGCGAAACTTGTGCAAACCTTTCAAATTCAAGCACATTACACGAAGAAGAAGATTGAGCAATGGAAAGAAAGATATTCAAAATTAACAATTTTATGCTTTCGGCCTATTGCGTGAAAATCCAAAATTATTTGCTTTGTTATTTTTTGAGATTGTATTTAGGAGACAAACAGTGCTGAGGTTACACAAATAATATATTCGATGCTAAATTACATTACATCACTAGCATAGGCGAAAACTTAAATCAAACAGTTTTATTCGTTCTAGTTATTACTGGATTGTAAAAATTCAAAACTAAGCTTTGTTTTTCCCCAACACGGGAAACATGTTGATGATAGAAGTTAGAAAGCAAAGCAATATTCATTTGCATCTAATAACAAAGATCTCTATCATTGGGGAAAATTGTGCTGATGTAGCTATTTCATAGCTATTATTGAATAGTCATTCAAAACCAACATTAGTTGCATTTAA